>OOFC01029216.1:0-13270 GCA_900323345.1 Pseudochromis fuscus | reverse complement strand
CGTTAGCTTTTTACAAGCTAGCAAGCTCCATGCCGCCGATACATTTAGCATCGTCACATCAGACCCGGTCAGAGTGGACCACATGAAACTGTTTGAATAAATTCAATAGCAGCTTATAGACAGGTGCACTCAATAGTCCTGAAAATACGGTATATTGAAAAAAAAAGTCCAGTTTAAATGCATAAAAACAGTTTCACGATGGTAAATCTACCAAGGAAAATTCACATACCCAATCTCAGTAGTTCCCCTAACACAATATCACTAATTCATGAACATATTTCAGTTCTTTGTTTCTGTTTCCTCAGCCTTTCACTGAAGTCAGTCTATTTAGTTACAGGTCAGCTTGAGTAAGTTTTGAATCCCTTTTTCAGTTCAGAGATAAGTTTGAAATTCAGGGCGCACCTGATAATAAAAGCAAAGGGATTGTGGGCTTGTAACACAATCCTGCCACACTGGTATCACCAGATAAGGGGATGAAGGAAAGGTGTCCTCGTCTCCGACTAGATGAAGTGCTAATGGTGGCTCGCCATCTCCTTCGGCGGGGAGAGAATCCACAATCTAAGATCTGAGGTATCTTCAGGGGGAGTCTCAAACCCCCACCTGTATAACAACAGGCCTGTTAGTGGAGGTCAAATCTCTATTATCTATGGCAACAGGAAATCAACAAATCATTCCCTATCAATATGTAACTATAATATAAAACCATTAAAATAGGATAAACTGTCCAGTATCTTTATAAATTATGAATATTATTTTTACTCTGATTTCCATATTAATGTCTTACTAATAGTATGTATCTTGCTATATCTTTACCATCATTATGACATAGTGCAAAAATACTCAAACCTCCCACAAGGTATAACCCAACTGTCCTGAAGCTATAGACCAGGGGTCCCCAACTGTTTTTGCACCACGGACCAGTTTAATGGAGGCATTAATTTCACGGACCAGCCTTTAAGGTGTCGCAGATAAATACAACAAAAACAAAACACCATAGAAAAATCCAACAACGAATATTTACCCTTAGCAAAGAAGCTCTCCAAAGACGTTTGTTTTTTACTCATTCTCGCTAGTTTGCGGACACATTTTTTTGAAGTAATGTATCTGATCACGTGATCGAGAGAAGCGTATTGACGTTTCAAGAGCATAGAGGCACAGACAAAAGTTAGGTAGGAGAGAATCTGGTTGTTTTTCAAAATAAAACATCTTTCAGACTCATAATTAATACAACGGAAATTGTATAAATTATTTAATCTTTCTGCCCGGTAACAATTACCTCACGGATCGGTGTTTGGGGACCACTGCTATAGACTGAACACTGTTGCCCTCTTGTGGTGAAATAGCAACACTATCTTTTTACAACATTTACCCATTATAAGCAAGAGGGATTTTTCAGATTATTTTCCAGACAGGATCTTATCCTCTGATTTTAGCCAAAGGTTGTTCCTTGGGTAATATTCAAACGACTTAACTTACTCCGTCTTTTCTCATGAATTTGAAAATAATTCTACTAATTTAAGGAACGTAATTCTCTACTGGGTGACGCAAATATTAACCTAGTCTTATACAAAATTTGATGCCTATTTTTACTGGTTCTTGGCATCTGAAACTCAACCAGAGCAGTAGGGGGAATGCACTTTTTGCACATAAACAACCCCAAAAGGAAAGTGAGGGCAAGAGAGTTGTTTTCATCTTGTAGTAAACAAAACATTCCCCTGCGGGGTGAAATCTCCTCGAACATCTGGCTCCATTATAGGCCCCTGTCCAGTCTGCACTCGCTGTAGAAGCTAATTAGAAAGAGAGAGCAGATGAGGGGAAAAAGCGAGGGCAGAGAGAGGAAGACCCAAGATAGAGCTCCATCTTTTTTTTTTGGCCAGTAATACACGACCTATATTTTCTTTAAATCCACTCACATCTCAGAGGCTTTATCCAAGCTACAAGGCAACAGATGAGAAAAAAAGTGAGGAAACAGTGTAGGTCCTCTTCTGTCATGGGCTTTGATGCTTTTTAATATTTAGTAAGTGGATCAGACATTGACTATCAGAGATAATTTTAAGAATTTCTGCTATTTTTGATGTTGTCTTAACAAATTTGTGGCATGCCTCCAACTCTAAACAGCCCACACGCTCAACCCAACAGTCTAGAAAATTAATAAGCCCTCTCTGACATTGCCAATCTTATTATTGCATTTGTTTTTTTTTTTCTCTGTCTGCTTTGAATGTGTTTGCATCACATTTTATTTGGCCATGCTAATTATGATGCTCAGTGGATGTCAGTGTTTGTTGGTCCAGACTGTGGATAACAAACTGGACATAGTCAATGAGTTTGAAAAATGAAGCCAAGGTCGAAGGTGGGGGAAGTGCAGTACCACCAATGACCACTAGATGCTCCAAGAAAAATCTATTATCATTATTTTATTTTTATTTTTTTTAAATAAAAATGCTGGTGGTCGATCTGGGAAAAAATATTTATGTAGATATTAGGCCATCACTTGAATATCTATTTTCTACCCTAGATTACATATGTAATGTGGGTTTTTTAAGAACAAATCAGGAACACAACGGTGTGAATTTATATCATATTATCTGTCTGCTGTATGGGTGAAAGAAAATATCGATACACTAAAATATCGCGATATTTCATGACGCGATACAGTATCGATTCTTTCAAACACTGTATCGCTATTTTGTATTTTATATTTCATGAGCTGTTTGCTTGCCGACAGTAGTTTTGTGTTTTATTTATGCCTCAGACCAATTGTAATGGACTTTACAGACATCCAGTTTGGAAAAAAATTGCAATATATCACTTTGCTTAGAGTATTTCAATATATTGCAATATATCATATCGCAACCCCGTATCGGGATATCTATCATATTGCCAGATTGTTGCCAATGCACACTCCTAGTCTGCTACAAAGGAGGGGAAAGAAAACCCTGTTCAATATTCAGCCTTTCAACCATGACACCTTTACACAGATCTACTTCATTGCAGTACTTCATGCATACTCCACTTGCTTAGAGGGAGCATGAGCAACATAGGCAGACTGCCTCCCTGTCAACATAGACAGTTGTCTCATGGCATCAAGCAGTGGTTGAGCCTATAGGGGTTTACACCCTCTGAATAACAGAACACAAGCTGCTGCACAATAACATGTCAACACACAGAAGCTATAATGCATCTCCTCTTCCCTCTCCTCTTTGTGGGATGGGGTGATTTTATTTATTTTTTTCCACAGCAGACATTTCAGTAGCAGGAAAAGCACAGGTGTAAATGCATGCTGGCTTCCTGCCATGGCTTTCTGAGGCACTTCATGGAACTGAGCCATCATTAACAAAATTAGTTTCACCTGTGCTTTCCCGACTATGACACAGCAAAACGTCTGCTGTGAAAAATATACTCAGGCATAAATATTTGGTCATTAGTGTGCCAACCCTGAGGTCTCCTCTGATGAGCATGTAGCTGGAGTGGACCAAAAGTGCATGCAAACACCCAAGGAAGCGGCATCACCGTCTTAATTGACAACAACCTGAGAGAGATCAGCCCATCGGGGCTGAACGGCTCCTTTTGAAAGGGGGCCTTTGACAGAACCGCGGGCCGTTCACGCTGAGGAGCAGAGGAGCGCATCACCACACATTTCCGCCTCGTGGCTTGTTGGAAATACTTCAGGAGAGGATGTTAGAAACCAATCTCTCCCCAAAGCCCTCATGACAAGCCCAGATTGCTGACGCACACACTTTGATAGCTGAATGTGACGGGGGCCCCCTCTCCAGCAGAAGCTGCAGGAAAGAGAGTCGCGCTGTTGAGCAGCTCACAAAAATCAGCTTCTCTCTCCTCATACCACTTTTGAAAAGCTCAACAATTTACCTTGTAAGCAGAACTGCTGCACTGTGCATGTGCGTTCTGCAGAGTCTGCACCACAGCATCATAAAATCCTACAGACACCAACCTGCGCCTCTTACGTTTCAGGCAGCTCTGTGCTCTGCATTGGCAAAATTGAGCCGTTTGCCTGACTACACTCCTTCCAGTACCGGGGGATTGGCCGGGGGTGGCAACTGACTCATTTCTGTCATTCACTCTGGGGAAACCTGAATGAATATCAACCTCATCATGTCCGCGACAAAAGTCTCCCTGTTGAATTCAGTGCAAAATTAAATTTATATTAAAAAAAACAGGCCTTTCCCCTCACTTTTGACGAGCCAAAATCTCATAATGTGTTATTTTGAAACTAACTGCCTGAGCCCATCTCAGGAGGGACTCAAAAGCTGAAGTTATAAAGTAAAGGTATAGATTAAAAAGTTAACACCACATTAAAATATGCACAAATCACTCGTGTATGGCCTTGTTCATGGACACCTCTCTCAGCACTGCTCTGCTAGAGATGGATCCTCACTCTATTGCTGATTGATTCAATTCAACAAGGAGCACAATAAACCGACTTGTTCTACTTGTACCATGTTGTCAGAACGCAGCAACATCCTCATACGTCAGACTTATGCAACAATCCTAATTCATACCAGTACTCTGGCAAACTTATGGCAGGGGTGTTCAATTCCCAGAAAGATGAGAAACCAAAACCAGAAGACCACCAGAGTGTTGGCTTTGTTTGATACTTTATCCTGAGTACAACACACTCTTGTATCTTGGATCTTGAAGTTCCTGCTGCTTAATTTTGGGCCAATTTCTTGGGTTTTCTAAGGACACATTAAACAGTGTTTTCTTATGCAACAGCTGTTCTGGCTATTATTGCTTCACTGTTTTGACAAATGCCAGATTCCCTGAATCTCAGTCCAGTGAACATCATGTTGCCTAATATCTGTCTAAATATGGATCTCATTGTGATTGCACAAATCCACATTTGTGAGATAACATAAGTTTTAAAGCAAAGCACTTTACAGTTCACTAATATTAACTTTTGCAACAACTTAACTTGCTGACACTCCCATTACCATTTGACAATCAGCGGTGGCCAGCAAGGTGAAATTAACTGCTAAAACTTCAGAATGTATTTTAAGGAATTAACATCACTTGTGTAATGCAATTTTCCCCCCAACTTTAATTTATGGAAATAGTCATTAACAAAGCTACTCAGGTGAAAACAGTCTTAAAGCTTTTTTTATTACATACAATATTTATGAAGAAGTCATCCAATTAGCAGCACCCTTCTAAACCTGCATTCAGGCAGAACATGAAGCAAAAATTTAGAGGTGGGAATGCGAACGTATGGATCAGCGGGAAAATGTGTATTGGATGGAAACAGCTGTGCCTTTGTGGAGGGATGTGAAGTCGCACCTGCACAAGTTGAAAGCGAATGTCATTAGACTTCCTGGTGGAGTTGTTATAACACTACGGATACCAACAGTGTGCACATATTTCTTTGACTTCAAGACATTTTAATATGCATTTAATCCACAGCAGGTTAAAAAATACTGCACATTACTGGCTCATCAGTAGGGATGCATGGTATTATCGGCACATTATTGGTATCGGCCGATATTGGCTTTAGAATTAAGTACCAGACATCGGCTATTCCACCGATATATTGCGATAATTAATCGATACAGTAACAGTGTGTATTGTTATTACTGTCTCAGGGAGAGCATTATCTAAGTCTGTTTTAAATAGGATGGGCTGCAAGCATCTTAATATCTTAAAAACAATTGTCAGGAATAAATATGACATGTTTACACAAGTTGAAGTATTTTTCTTATTTTGCACAAGGAATGATTTCCGATCTTACATCATTTTCAGCTTTGTCTTATGTCTGCATTTCTCAGTGAGCTAATGTGATGAAGTATGCAGAATTATTCTGTTTGTGAGGTGTGGGGGGGGAAAAAATATATATTGGTATCGGCTAGATGAGTTGTAAAATATCGGCATATCGGACATCAACCAAAAATCCAATATCGTGCATCCCTACCCACTAGCACTGTTGGGACAAGAAATTTAAGTTTGGTGTAAAATTGAATGCAATTTCTGGATTTCTTCTCATCAAAGATCCTCCACAGATTGGTGTGGAGCCGTATTGTTATAACTAAGTCATATTTATGCAAACTGCTGTTGGTGAGCTACATGCAGCTCGCTAACCTCCCACTGTAACTCTCTGCGCCCGAATCGCAGCTCGGATTAATCCCGTGGCCCTAACCTTTCCCTCTCGCTGTGGAGAGAGCAATTTGCCTGATTCTGTCGCCGCCGTGGGTGGCTCTCCTCCCGATGACATCTCCTGCTGTGCGCCCAGCGTCGGAGGCCAGCCCGCTCCCCGAGGGGTGATCAAGATGCCAGAAAAAAGCTCACTAACACCTGCCACCGAGAGCATTGTGCTGATTAAGGGAGAACTTTGACTCTCAGCCGACAAGAGCAGAAGGAGAGGGGGAGTGCAAGAGGAAGACAGCGAGGGACGGAAGAAGCTAGCGGGCGTGTTGGGGGGTCAGGGGCAGCAGTCTTGTTATGCTGACAGGATCGCCAAAGTCACGGCACTCTGTTGCTTCGTTCAAGCGTCCCATTTGCATGAGACGCCAACGTTTTCTGTACTTATATCAGCGCGAGGAGTTTATATAAAAGCTCTCGGAGGTTGAGGATCGGACAAAGTGTGCATGAGCTGCTCTAGTTCACACTCGGTAAATTGGCCTGTAATCCCGGTGAGAACACGCTTCAGCTGCTTGTACATCCAGACAGTGTCTTTTATGTGCTTTTAAGGGAGTCTCCTCCAGATGATATTCTTAATGAGCCTCGGAGGAAGCCCCTGTCATCATTAGACGGCCCCGGGGGGTTGGCGGAGGGGGGGGAGTAACGCAGTCCGGCTGCTTCCTGCTCGACCCCGCCTTTCTGCTTGACAGGCAGAACCGATGAGGTGGGTTGGCCAATGAGGCCGGAGAGTGGGCGGCTCTGCCTGTTCGAGGTCAAGACACTCGCTGTTGACTCTGTCAGCAATGACCAACCCTAACTGACCACATGCAGAGAGGATCTGTTGACCTCAGACTGGCCCTCGGTGATGAAGATGGAAACAGAAAAGAGGGAGTGTCTGAGACATTATGAATGACGTTATCTCTTGAAGGCTATCTTGTCTTTTTATTCATACTCAGGCTGAGCAAAAAGCCTGTTAATAGGCAGTTGTGAGCTATTGTAAACAGGGAATAATTCTAGGCTCAGTCAATTTCAAAGTGTACTCTTTATTTTTTTTAAATGTGGCACTTATTTTCAGCAAAAGAAAAAGAGTATTAATGAATATTAGACGCTTCTTGTACTTTCAAGACCACCGCAAAACATTTCTGTTCTTAATTAACCCCTTCATCTACTGACGCAACCATCGAGATCCCCTTTCACTTTACAGGATTACAATTACATACTAATCACTGTTTGCAGCCTTTTCTCTGTTTGTGTAAGCTCCTAATCACTGTGTTCTGCTTTTTGGGGGGCTCCATGCTGGGTTTCATTAAGGCAGAGCACCCCCCTCCACCACCTCCAACCTCTGAACCAAACAGGCTCTGGGATGCTACGAGGAGATCTGTTGATTGTAACTCATTAGTGCTGAGGTAATTAGGGCCTTGTGAGATAAGTTTAGCAAGATTTGGTGACATTTTTTTCTCGCATTGTTGTTGTGGAAGATACAACCATTTGAAATAACCATTAACGGTAATTACGCCGTGGTGCAAAACACAAAGGCCTATCCAAAGAAGCTGTTACACATCTAGTTAAGAGACTACTAAGCCACGCAATGTCTCTCCATTGATTTGCATGAAAGGAGCAGCATACGTAGATAATCAGTGTGAGAATTTGTAATATTTTTCACAGTATCCGATGTGTTAGGAATGGTGATATTACGGCATTTAAAGCCTAATTATAATGTAAATGGGTATTTTCTTTGACTGATCATATTATCATTGTATTCTGCACATACACCAGGTTACACAAAGGAGACTGTTTAATGAGACTCCTCATTTCCCCAAATCCCTACGAAGGAAGTTTCAAAATTAGCAACAGTAGCCATGTAGTAATATTCAAAATATGCGCGTTTAATAAAAACCGGAATTCTCCTTTAAATGGTCACCACGAAATGAAACAAAGTCCCTTTAAATTAGACTTGCTTGTGATTATATTGAAAAGTGGAAGTGCATTTTATACTTCAGTAATTTGAATTCTGCCGTTTTGGGCCATACATGGTCAGGGGGAGGTTGGAGGGAAAACATAATTACAAAAGCTAGTCAAGCCTAACAAAACAGTGCTCAGAGCCTGTACGACTATTGCTGCTGAGCGACCCCCTTTTTTTTTTTTGTCACTCCCATTATTCATAGTCTATGTGAAACGGGCGGGAATTAGTTTATTGTAATTGTAGAACACAGTAATGTGGCTGGAAAAGCTATTTGGAGGACACAACGGAGACGAAGGAGTTTGTGTGCACAGACTTAAATGAGGAGGTCTGAATGTGCAAGATGCCCTCCGATCATTTTCTACCAATCAGCTAAAAGTTGATTTCTTACATACTGCATTAAAACTGCCTTGAGCATAAACCTGTCATCCATCGCACAAAAAAAAAAAAAAAAAGTGTGTATTCATGAGCGTGGGCTGTACACTTAGTGGAGACAATACACCATTTTAATCAATGCTGCACTTGCACACTGGAAAGGACACCTGCTGAGGTGACATTCAACTTGAATAATAGCCTCCACTTAAATGATCTGTTTAATCCATTGTGTGTAATTGTGATTGACAAAGGTAATATTGGATGAATGTAATTCAGATCTCTATTACCTTTAATGTCTTTATTTCCATGATTAGAAAGAGTTAAGGGCTCCAGATGGAATAGAGGCACCACCTGGATTTAAAAGGAAAGAGGCTGATATACATACATGCATATCACACACACACACACTCACGCAGCGACATATTTGACACACGGAAAACTTTACAGCTCTAACAGGGCAAACACACTCGCTGTAATATACTGCAATCGAGCAGGAAAACTCGCCCGCGTTATTGGATAGAGGCAGAAATGCCCATCTTGGGTGCATGCCATCTGTCTCTGGGAACCAATCAATCGCCTCAACCCTATTACACCCTCCAAATGAACGAGGAAGGAGACAGAAGGGAGGCAGTGAGGACAACTGTAGCCTCCTTCTGACCAACTTTACACAGCTTAGGGTCTCGGAAATTTATTTTCAGGCAACTTATTGCGACATCCTGCCTCCACTTTATGAGGGAATGACACACCTGATCTCAGACGGAGGTTCAGTACACTTCCATCAGTTACGTGCCAATCATTGACCGCAACTGTACGAAAACTGTGCAGTCCACACATCTGGATTTTTATGTCACCAAAGCTAACACTGTGTGCTGTGCTAAAAGTAAATAGGTGACACTGTACGGATGAATACCTCAGCCAGGTGCTCTTGGATTTAGGGTAGATCTAGTGAGGGTGCACACAATTGGTATGAGGAAGCTTTGTAGAGATTGTGGAGATCTTTTTGCAATATCTGAAAACAAACCTCAAAGGCAACACAGGTGGAGGTATAACGCTACATTATCAGGCTGAAGGAGTAATTGGACAGGTTACACAAGGCAGGTAAGGTGGAACACAGTTGATCTCACTGACCAATAAGAATCAAGAAGGAGGGGAGGCGGAGCTTACGCTATCAGCAGCGTCAATGGAGAAGCGTGGGCGAAGCTGATACTGGTTGTCTGCCATAACAGCTGCTGTCAATGCCAAGACCCAACTTCTTTTCTTTGTTTTAATTCATTTCTCGTAAGTAAACAAGTTGATGTTTAAGCAATGTCAGAGAGTGACAAGACAGTTTTTGTAACAGATGCTTTAGAGAAAGGCTATAAACATGAACTTATAGGTGCTTCTAGTAAAAAAAATAAAAAATCCTTAATTCGAAATTTCATCAATTTAGACATTTTTTTATAAGATTAAAATTACTTTCTTATCTGTTTGTTGTACAACAGTAAATATAAGGGAGATTTGTTTGTTAGATTAATTCGCACAAATTCACCATTTATTTTCCTTGTTCTGTGTGAAGATAAGAAACTCCACCTTTGACGCTCACTAATTAAAATGTTCTGTATTGTTTGTTTTCTCCATACAAAAACTTCTGATTTTATATTTACCAGATTATGTTTGTGTATGGCTGTCAGAGATGATGCAACATGACTAGTAGATATCCAGCATCTCAGTTTACTTCCCTCTGTCTTGAAACTGTTCAGTGTGCATTATATGAAGAGCAGAGAATGACTGAACAAAGGATTGATTTCGGACAAAGGCGATTTCTTGGCGATGACTAGTAACTTCCTGGAGTCTCTGCTGGTTGCCTGGTAACTGGTTCCAGCAGGGATTTTTCTCATTTATCTCTGTAAGAAAACAAATAAGCGTATTTCCCAAAATGTTTAACTTTTTCTTTAACAATAGGGCAGAGGGCAGCAGTTCCCGCAAGTAGTCAAGTGATGGACAGAGTTGGCAAACTCTGAGGAAAATGTACACAGAGCACAAGCACACACACTGGAGGCCTGGTGGTCCGATGACTGAAAGCTTTGCTTCATGATTAAATACTCACACTTGACCCGAATGTGCAGAGCTTTTCTTTCTTTATATTTGATGTGTTTGGCCTCCTCGCAATTCAGCATTGTGTCATGAGTGCAGGATTTTCAGTGTGTGATGCAAGCACACTGAAAAAAAAGTCCAAATTGAAGAGCTTTTCTTTACAATTTACACCATTTATACAATTTTTACATCAGCCGAGTCCCTCTGGAGCACATTTTGTATTATTTCCCATTTGTAAAAACTGTTAACTACATTTAAAAAAAAAAAAAAAAATCTTGTATACGAACTGCCAACACAGAATACCAAAAAGATTTATTAGATGTTGTCATAAATAATTCATAGTGATGGAGAATAGTATAGTTTTGGGCTACATGCACTGCAGGGAGGGATAATCAGAGAGGGAAACTGGGGGAGACAGTGCACCGTATGTGTGAGTGTGTCCACTTAGATGGATAGAGCGCTCATCAAACCACGAGTGCGCTCACACCGAGTTAATTGAAGAAGAGGAAAAATCAGCCTCCAGCTCATAAACAGCAACATTAATTGCCATCATTTGGTTGGAAAGTCAGTAGCACTCCTTCTTCTCTCTGTTATTACTGCACATTTCTCAAAGAAAGAAAAAGAGGATGGAAATCTCTCTCTTGCTGACTCTGCTCGACAAATACGACCTGGTTGCTTCTCCTTCAGGCGGAGAAACTTCCTCGTGAGGAGCGTGAGTTGACGTCTGACCACATTTGTTGTTCAAATGTTGCAAATAACTGTAATTTACCATGCCACAGCGTTGACCTTATTAGGCGGGGAACAATAGCGCTGCCACTTTTTTGGACTTCCTCTAGGCCAAAGTCGAGCCCTTGATGATATATAATACTACTTGGCAGGCAAGTTAATTATAAGCTGGCCCCCAACACTTGGCGTCGAAGGAGCCCGCCATCTGACGGCTATGCAACTGTGGTGTGTGTGTCTTTATGTGTGTGGGCTGTGAGGAAGCAGGATAGCACTGTTATCCAAACTGTCAGAGTCACTTTCAAAAGAGTTGGTAAGACACGATCGGTGTCCACACCTCTTACGCATACACAATCGTGTGCGTGTACACGGCGTATACACACTCTGCTGCAGATGCTACCGCACAAATACAGTGGAAGTACAAGCTGTAACAGGATGCCGCACACCCCGAGATGCAGTGTAAACCTGGCACAAGAAAAAGGCTCACGTGGACTCGACAACCTCGCACACAGCAGCGATGTGAAGTTTGCAGAGGATGTGTGATGACTGTGGTTTGTTTGCGACACATAGTTTGGTAGTTTTTACATATTTTATGTCACACGTTAAAATGTAATCTTTGTTGTGTTAGCTTAAAGGCTTAATGATTTTGGCTAAATGCATTAAACACATAGAAGGTATTAAATTGCGTCACGATACACACCTTTTTAAAGTTTATTCTGGCTACCTGAGCTATGTTCATACCTTAAATTTATAAAAATGTATCTCTTAATTTAATCTGACAAAAATAATTTGTATAATTTATCCATTAGCTGTTGGTATTACACTATAAATTTTTAGTTACTTGCAGCACAAAACAAATTTCTGAAGAAGGAAACATGATTAGCAGTATTATGTAATTCACATTTTTAACCCTTTTTATTTATTATATCTCAAGTATCTATGTCCAAGTGATACAATACTTAGTCTGAATTGGAATAAGACTGTAAATATGGCCACAGTCTATATAAAAGATGGATGTTGTGGAGCCAATGCAGAAGTGACTTCAATTGCAATACCACCAGTGGCCACCAGATGCTGTCTCCAAGAGATTTTCATTCGATCATTTTTTCCCCTACAAGTTATTCGGCTGAAGTCATGTCTTCTTATCAATGTGTTGGTGGTCCATCTGAAAAGTAGGTATTAGGCCTTGAACAGATTATATTTGGGGCATAGCTGGTTTGAAGTGATGCTCCATAAGCCACACCCCCGTGTTTCTCCCCGACCCCGCCCATTTATCTAAATATGGTCAGATTGGGGTCCTGAGAAAACTAGATGGTGACGGCTAAATGTTTATATAAATGTTTGTATGATGGGGGGTGGCTATGATTAAATGGAAATAAGTTATCTTGACCTTTTTCCATTTAATCATAGCTACCCCCCATCATACAAACATTTATACGAACATTTACCCGTCACCATCTAGTTTTCTTGAGACCCCGAACTGACCATATTTAGATAAATGTTTGTATGAATGGTCTATGATTGGGGGTAGCTAAGATTAAATGGAAATAAGTTACCTTGACTATTAAAAAGTGAATTTACCTTGAAGTACTCTGTAAGTGTTGAAGTCCTCAAGAAACTACTGGAGCTATCAGTCAGAGAATTTCAACAATCCATAGAATAGAGATTTTATCCTAAAAACCTTTTATGTGTTCAAGCAAAATGAACCACTTCAGTTCTACATGTGTTTGGTGTAACTCTCAGTATCCCTATGTTCATGTTTTTCCGGCCAGCTTCACTTTAAAGCTAACACCGTATTTATGTCCTCAGAATTACAACTAATCTTCCCATCAAACAGACAAGATTTACAGCAGCTTACAGCCAGAGAATCCAGTTTGGCTTTGCCTGTAACAAGCCGAGCCATCTCCCCCTTGTCTTCCATCAATCTGACAGTCGACATCGCTTCAATAAACCTGGCCTCGTCTAGACTCGCTCTTGCAGATTTAATTCAAACAGCTGTTCACTCCTTACTCC
>OOFC01029215.1:0-26393 GCA_900323345.1 Pseudochromis fuscus | reverse complement strand
TGTGTCTTAAGTTTGCATCGCATCAGTGGGTAGTGAGGTGGATAATCCTCCAGACTGCTGAAAATGACTCTATTGATCTGTGCTTCTCAGTCACAAGCCTTTAAGTACTGCAGTATTATACAGCTGGTCTGTCTGTCTGTCTGTCTGTCTGTCTGTCTGTCTGTGTGTTTGCTTGCATGTTGTTTACATCTTAACAAGGACTGATGGGAACTGTTTGGACATGACTGAGTCAGTGTGTGTGTGTGTGTGTGTGTGTGTGTGTGTGTGTGTGTGTGTGTGAAGTCAGGATTCATCCTGTAGTTAAAATGCAACATTAGAAAATGTTATATTTACTCTGAAGAACACCGTTTTTTTTTCTGTTGCCATGGGGGGCTCTTCAAAATTACATTGATAGATTATTTGGGGTTTTTTTTACATGTGGACTGTTACTGAAAACAGCTTCCTAACACATGAGAATAGGTTTAAATCTCTTTTTCACACACCCAGAGTCAATAGTTAAGTGCTTAGGCTCCATTGGATGATGCAGGGATTATTGTAAGATTTAAAAAGACAGATTAGTACAGTGTTTTGCACACTTACTGAAATAAATCATCTCTTTTAGATTAGATGTACTTAGTCTTTCTTGCACAGAAACCAATTTAATTATTTTTACTGTTTAATGAACAGCTTTTTGAAATATTTTTCATCTTATATTTACTTGTCACTTGTCTTGTTGCCTTAATTCCTATAATTAAGTCCTGAGAAATAAACACCATAATCATGACTAAGGCATTATGATCAATCAATAATGGGCTACATGGACACAGCATGGCGTTGAGAGTTAGTTGGCCCAATTCTGATTTCTTGTATGACCGTGAATGTCAGTTAAATGGTCATCTGTCGCCATCTGGTGGCGCATGACCCCACACATGGGAGAAAAACACGAGGGACTCAGAGATGGTTGAGTTGAGTCTTGGAAGCAGTCTGACAAAACAATTCAAACTCCAGGTCATTTTATGTTAACTTACCACCTCTGAGCCATATCAAATTATACCAGTGAGTTGAATTAAAGAGGAGCAGCCTGCGGGAGCGATAGCGGCCCTCCTACGACCCCTACTGACAGAGCTCTTGACAACACAGTGCCTCCACTGCCTAATGCTTCCCAGTGACCCAGCCTGGTGCTGCTGTCTGACCGTGAGACCCAGAGTCCTGGGTGATACATGCAGGTGGATTCATCAGATCAGGTGACATCAGCTTCCCCTCTCCTGGCACTTTGCAATTCTTGATTTCATTTGATTTCCATGAACTAAAGACCAGTTTTTTATTAGTTGGCAGGAAACTGATCTTTGCAGGATCATCACAATTTGCACAGTTATTTGCTCAGCAACTTTCCCGACAAAGTGTGGTGTGTTGGAAGAAATGAAAAACAATCTGTTAAAAAAAAAAGAGAGAAGTCCAGACTGCTGATTGCCTAAACCTCACAGCCCGTTAAGCCAGACTCAGCAAAATTTGACTAGACATGTAGTACAGAGCTGCAACCATTTGAATTTCTGCACAAGTGGACAATGTAGGTATTTAACTATTCTATAGAACATTGGAAGTACGTGTTGATCAACTGCACAGTTCGCAAGTGTGACATGTTTGTATTTTTTTTTTTTTTTTTTTTACTTTTTTTCTCTGATATAAATATATTCATGCCATGGGGTCCAGAAGCCTGAAACCACATGGAACAAATCATATTTTTATGTAAACCTGGAAATAATCCAGTAAATAAAATCACTCGACATCCAGACACTGTACTGTTCTGTACTACTGGTCTGTAGTCCAGTTGATAGAGATTTGTGGTATCTGACCTGTTGGTAACTCAACAACAAGACAGATTTCTTCACGTTGTACTCTTCTATTGAAGCAGGTGACACTCACATTTGATGGAGTCATCAAAGACATGTTAAAGGACAGTAACCTGGAGCTGTTGATCATGTGTTGATAATTGCATGAAATATGGCTCTGCTCCAAGATTCCAGCTGAACACTGTGCATCAAGTGTTGTGATAGTAGGAAACATGGCATCAAAACTAAGTGAAAGGTCAGATTGTTATTTTAAACAAAGGGGGGTTTCTCTGCATTAAATCAGGACTGGACTGAAGGTTTAAGGGGAAAACTGGATCAATTGTATTCAAAGTTCAACAGGACAATGAGCCCAAACACACTTCAAAGCTCTGACTTACCGAGAGGCGCTGACTGTCCTGGACTTCCCTCCACAGTCACCTGACCTCAACCCCACTGTGCATTCATGAGACAACCACACAGTCCTGACGTTACAACATGCTTTTTGTAATATTGTCACATCAGGCAGAGATAACAAGAATTATCAAGTTTAGACGATCTTGTGGAGTCTGTACAGCTCCAGTGCCTCTGTCTGGAAAACAGATATTGTTAAAAAAAAAATAAGGAAGGATGAAATTTACACTTTATATATACACACATATAAGCTTAACTTATATATATTGATATATATTTTAACATTTGTTTGACATAACAGAAAATGAACAAACAAATTAATGTGAAATTATAAAACCAATGCCTTATAATTATCATTCATTGTGTCAAAGTATTTAAATATATTTACAGGATTAAACTTAAATTTAACTATTTCATCGATTAAATAAAAAATATGTATTGTGAAATGTTGTTAAAATCATCAATTGAGTAGAGCTTTTATGAAAAAACCCCCAACAAAATAACTACATTTCTTTAAAAAAATAAAAACAAAATCAAATTTTTATGGTTATTTTCAGTCCTGTCTGTGCTTCGTGCATCACAGTGTGGTACGACAACTGCTCTGCTGCTGACTGGAGGGCTCAGTGGGTGGTGAAGTCAGTGCAGAGGATTACGGACAGCAGCTTACTCACCATGATGGACATTTACACCAGCAGGTGCAGGAAAAAGGCTTCTTCCATCCTTAAACACACCACCCACCCTGTACATGGGCTGTTTGCCCCCCCACCCTCTTCAGGCAGGATGTTGCACAGCATCAGGACCCAAACGACCGGACTAAAGAGCAGCTTATTTCCAGAAGCTGTTAGACTGTTGAACCACACTCAGATCTGATGCTGCTAAGGAAAAACATTGGTGTGTGTAATTTTTTATATAGCTGCTAAGAGGTGTATGCATTTTTCTATGTGTGATATATGTTGTATATTGTATTGTATATCAGATTTTTTCATTTTTTTAAAAAATTATGATTGTTGAATCTCTTTATATGTGTCCTATATGTCCTCGCTTATATCTGTCCTGAGAAACTAAATTAACTAACTAATTTAATTCCAGTCTCATACCATGTATCATGTCAATAAAAGTAATTGTATCCTTGAATCCCCTGAGTTAAAGGATTTCCAAGTTATTTTACACCAGACATGTAAATGTAAAATATTTTGGAAATGTTAAAAATTAATATTTTCATGAGTTTCAAAAATATTGGAAGATTCTCTCAAGTAAACAGAAACTGTGAAATTTGGGTCCCGCTGTATACCTCCTTGGTGTTTAAAAAAGTTTTACAGCCTTTAGTTTCCTAGACAGACTTTATTCCAGTATCAGTGTTTTGAAATATTGATTAGAATGTAGTAATATAGTTTTATTGTAAGTCTTCATGCTGGATTATAGGTTATTCATTGCTTTTTCTTAGTAGTGTCACATACCTAGACAAATGAGTATGCAAGCAGAATAACTGAACTCATTTTAGCAATGTGCATGTTGTGTGTTTTCATCAATGTGAATTCCCTTTTTTAACTAATCACTGTCAAATAAATGAAGTAAAAGGTACAGCATTTCCTTCTTTCCATTAACTACAGTGATGGGAATCATATCTTTGGACTGAAACAACAAACAGCATTTCCAGCACACGGTTGTAACATCCTGCAGACGACCACTGCAGGAAGCAGGAAGTTGAGAAAAGGCAAAGCAGGTAAAGCAGGTGAAGCCCCATGATGTTTCTGAGTTAATGTCACGCTCGTGCTTTATGTCTTAACAAGTTCAGAAAGTGATTTGATGAGTCATTGTTCACTTTGACCCTTCACCATATTACTGAGTGTGAGACTGACTGGGTGACTCATGGTGAATCAGTCTGTGCTAGTGCATGTTATCTCATGTTCTGAATGCCCTGGGATTCCCACATACACACACCCAGGTGTGTACACAGTCAGTCTTCTAGAAATACCTCACATAGTGAAGCTTTCCACACCTTCAGAACCAGTTATGAGAACAGTTTCAAGTTTCAATTCAATTTTTCAACCCACTCTACCATTTGGATTTTTAGTGTTTCTTTTTAACAGAGGCACACATATGTTTGACCTCATGTACTACCTAAAACCTGCACTATAATCTTAATGATGCATTGTATAGTGAGTAGAACAGATTCATCTTTTTGCAGAAGTTGGTTAAAGAAACAATTTTTATTTAATCTCAACCAGGGAAAATGGGATGCTAGAAACTCCCATCATTATTTCTGTCACTTATTCCATGCAAGCACTGCTATATATTTACTTATTTATCTTTACTTTTACCAAGAGAAACACTGAGGTGAGAGATTGGGATGCCAAGAATAATATCTGGCATTTATTCATCTCAGTTCTTTTTATGTACTTTGTTCCAGTACCATTCCACCCCATACTGCATGTACCACTCCCAGTACAGTTCACTCACTCACTCACTCACTCACTCACATACTGTACATGTAAGATAGTGGTGTATAATGAGTATTCTCCAATGGCTTTACTTCCAGTTGAAAGGTGTTTTTATATTGCTATAAAATATGCGATAGTTAATATGTGCAAACCTGCTTCTCTTCCAAAGCCAAAAAGCAGAACTAATCACTGACTTAATAACACTATCTATATTTTTCTTTCCTTTGGTTTTGCACTTGCAACACACTGGAACCAAAAGTATTGGTCAATGGTTGGTGGCTCAGGTTACATCTAGAAAAGCCAGAAAAAACACACCTAAAGTACTGATTGCACATAGAAATCCAGGAATATTACTGTATTTTCTTCCTTCCTCGTCTTAACCTGCTATTAAACTGTGTAAAGTATTTTCAGCATGTTGGATTTTTTTCTGTTCTTTCATCTGTTTCAGAATTAATCTCAGTCACATACTGCAGCAATGAGGCTGATTTGCAGCCAGCGAAGCCGTTCTGATTTCCAGTCAAAGATGAGTTAGTTCAGCACACTGTAATCATGTCTGTAGCATTTACACATATCTGGATTGAAACAGAAAAAGTACACCAGAGCTTCCCATCACACTAGGACACTGTTTAGTTTGATTCCTCCATCGGTGCTGTTCAATTGTGTTGCGCAACAACTTTGGAAATGTATAAATAGAAATATTCCTCATAGTGAGCAAACATTCCTAATGTGCTTGTAATAATAATTTCCCTTTGTTTCCTTTGTGCAAGTGTATGCAACTGCTTTGTTTTCCCTTTGTCTCAGCTGTAGTGCTTGTGGCTGTGTGCATTCCTTTCCTCCATTCATCTGGAGGATGAATCAAACAGTGGTCTGGTTTTCACTGGACCTTCAAAGCTGATTGTGATCAACAGTCTACATACACAGTGTGGCTTTGCAGTGAACTGTGGGTGTGACTGTGGCTTATACGATTTCTTGCAATCTTTCTAATCTCACTTCAGAAACTGACATACAACAGCAGAACGCAATGTTACCTTAAAAACCGCAGTAAAACACAGTAAATCATTTGTGGAACACACTAAATGTCCAAATGTAGTTTAAAAATGTGCAGACACTTTGCATGTTTGTGCATTTTCCCAATGTGTTTCCTAACAGCTGCTAACGTGACAGTACAAAAATGTGCTGAGAGCAATGCCTGAGCTTCCCTGTCTAACTGGTCACACAGACTGAACAATGGGAGGTAAAACAAGCCCTGGAGTTTCCCCCAGGCCTCCAGAACATCACGTTCAACTTGACGTTTGTTTTTAAAGGGCTAGGTCGTGGCCTTGTGAAGTCTTGTAGCCCAATCTAGAACTTGGAGTGCTTCCATTTTATCAGCAAAAAAAATGGAGGAGTGATTTGATACTGGGTTATTAGAGGCTCCATGGCACGATCTGTGGGAGTTTAATCCACCTCTCAGTAAAAGCCAAAACAAACAAAAAAAAACTACAGAAGTGTCATTCTAGGTTTAAAAATAATTGGCAGGATGTTAAGTACAGTTAGTAAATGCACGCAACCCCTGACCTCAATGTGTACAGGAAACTGCTACTAAACTCAATTAGTCTCTGTGTACATTAAAATCTGGACTGGGATAAAAACAGAATACATCATAATTTATTGTCCATATCTCTGTAGCTCTTTTGGCTTTTAAAGTGTCAGTGATATATCACAGTGGAATATATCTTTAAGAACAAATGCTCTGACTTGACCCTGTGGTCAGGATCTGCGGGTGTTAGGGAAACTCCACTGCAGGCCCACTGGCTCGTTCTTGTGTTCATCATATTATGTTCACTGTATGATAAACAAACTGAAATCCCATTGCAATCATACTTCAAGTTTTGGAGGAAACTCCTGTGTCACGCTGCACCCCCACCCCCCTCCACTGAAGCATTAAGAGGCTGCTGAGCAACATTTCTTTTTGTTATGTGATTCAGGGGGGACATGATAACAAAGCTGCACTTTTAGGACTTTCCATGCATGTATCCTTGACCGTACTCATGTCAGAAGAGAAACTGGAATTGTAATGGAAACTGAAGGGGAACGGGGGATTTAAGATATGAACTTCAAGTTATTCTGACTTCTGAGAGTTTCCCCTTCTTGAAGCAAGTGGTTATTTATTTTTACCACTGTGCAGTCTGCAAGGTTTTGCAGCAATACTAACCAGTTTGCATGAGAGCAGAGTGACTTTAAAATAACAACTGACTGTAAATTTGACATATGAAATAGACAGATATGCATGTTCTGATGTAAAGGCTTAAATGTTTCAATTTTTTGCAGCATATGGAGCTTGCACAATTATTTAGCTGTGTTGGTGACAAACTGAGTAGCTTATTTATATGTGTCTGAACAGAAATCCCCTCTTGGAGCCAGCAATCTGTGTTATTCTAAGTGACAGTTTTGTGGAAATCCCCCACCTAGCTGTTAGCTCCGCCCCGCCGCAACCAGCCACACAGAGGGCATTTACAGACTGCTGCACAGCTCCAGTCGGATACAACCAAGCGCACCTCGTCCCGAGCAAGACGGACTATCATGGACCTCCACCGGACCAGTATATTAAACCAAATGGATTACAGTCGGGAGTCTAAAGAAGGGAAGGCGGCTCAGTCGACGGAGGAGCGATTGGACAGCGGCTTGGACTCGCTTAAAGAAGAGGAGTACCAGGCTGTGGCGGCCGAGATCCACCGGCTCCAGCTGGAATGTGAGCCGCCGCAGCACAAACAAGCTCCGGCTGTAACCGGAGGGCTGCTCGACTGGCAAACACAGATCACAGAGGAGGGAGACACGTAAGTCTGACCCGGAATAACGTTACAGAGTTACGCACTAGGATATTTATGATGTTTTCGGAGGTGCAGTTGTACGCTCGATCAGGCCCAGCTCGGGTCTGGGAGGTAATTTGATGCCTTTCCTGTGGGGAATGTCTTTCTCCGGCTTGTCATTACAATGCACAGGCCCGGGCCTAACTTAGTCCGCGACGAAGACTAACTTTTCAGCATTTAAGCTTGTAAAAGTGTGCTGCTGCAGGATTAACAATGTACAAAACTGAGGTCCGACAGATAATATAGATAAAGGGTCTATCTGTGGTCGGACACTGCGGTACTGGACGTAAACAAAAGCCTTTTATCAAGAGGGATCTGCTGTGGCCGCGGGTCACAGTGGGAAAGTCCCGGGCGCGCCGCCAAGGAATCCGACCGACGCGCGTTCCCGTGAAGCGAGAAGGGGAAAAAAAACTAGAAAAAAGTACCTTAAATTACTGCAAAGTAAGAGAGTGGAGGCTCGGGGCGACAACCCACTATGAAGTAGACGCCTGTGGGTTAATACTGTTATACAACCAAAGGGGAATAACATTAAAAAGACCCCCCTACATGTTATTTTATTTTGACACAATTCCTCCGCCGAGAAATATAATTCTCAACCAGTACAGTGTAGTGCTCACTCTAGTGGCTCATGCATTAATCATATACTATAGGGTCAAAGTTGAAGAGACTGAGGTGATGCAGGAAGTGCCTCATAGTAAGCACGAAATCAATTTTACACTGGTTTAAACAAGGAATATAAATATTGCAATCAATAGAATTGTTTAGTCAGGATCATTTGTGTCTACAATGGTCAATTTATTTACATTCATTTACTGTAAATACATTCTCAGAGAAATGTCGCCCAGCACTTCAGAGTGGGGATTAAAACATACTAATTCAGTGCCACTACACAGAGTGCCTGTGATGTGGAAGCTTGGTAAACTGATGCATTCAACAATCTAGAGATGCACATTGCAGACTTTTTGTCTGCAGATCATATTCCCTGTTGATTTCTGATTGAAATCACTTACAATCACTTTATATAATTTAGTGTTTCCTAATTCAGACAACAGTGGTAGACTGGAAACTTCCCATATGGTGCTCAGCCTTTTTAAAACAGTAAATTCTGTCAGATATTCTCATTAAAACAATATCCAATTGAACAGCTTTGAAACAGTGTTTAATGTGGATGGAAAAATAGAATCAGAGGTTTGTGTATTTCACTGCTTTTGTTGTGGATAATATTAAACATTAACTTGTAGATTTGGTTGTGTATGTGGACTCTAACATGTTCTGTACCCTCTCCCTCTGTCTTTTCAGGCTGCTCCATCTGGCCATCATCCATGAGGCCAAGGACTACATCAAAACAATGGTCGATCTGTCCAAGAATACAGACTTCCTCAACACACAAAATGACCTGAGACAGGTATGCCTTCCTCCAGTAACGTTTGCCTCCATTGATGACTGTTTACTGCCCTCTTCACCCTCATTAGTAATAATATTAAATGTCTATCATGCCTCCTGATTCAGTAACCCATCTGTCCTTCACCCACTCCAGACTCCTCTCCACTTAGCGGTAATAACAAACCAGCCAGACGTGTGTCACAGTCTTCTGGTGTCCGGCTGTGACCCAACATTGGTGGACAACAGCGGGGACACACCTCTCCACATCGCATGTCGCCATGGTAACCTCCACTGCTTCAGTGTCATTACACAGAACAGTCGGACAGAGCATCTACACACGGCGATGGCTGCCTGTAACTATAATGGTAAGACTGTAGTAGAAGAAGAGCAGTGTTTCTTCTTCATGTGTCAACATTTAGACTGCAGTGGTTTGTATGTTAGGGAACAGAGATGTTTGAATTAGCCTAAAATACAATGGTTCTACATTATTAGAATATTTTGTGGTGAGGGTAGTTTCCATCCTGTGGCAGCCTATCCCTGCTGTGACGCTGACCACTCTGCTGCTGTTTTTAAAGAGGAATGGTGGGCACAGAGTCCTTTCTGCTGCCTATTATCCCTGAATACTATTGTTAGGAGGAAGGGAATTTTTAAGTAATCAAGGGAAATGCCAGAGCCTTTCATGCCATCACACTCACTAAAACCCATCTATTACCCAGGACATAATGTTTGCAGCTGAGGCTCTAAATAGAAAGGTGGTCAGCTCTAGTTTGTAGTTTTAGACTTGTGCACGAACATTTGGTACTGCAGTACTTGCTTAGTCCATTTAAATGGAAATGTCCTTTTTATAAGAGTCTGTGTTTCTACAATAATCTGCATTAGCATGATAAGACTGTACGCTCCTACCAAAACAGTTGTTATAAAATGATGTGTACAGGTCTCAACAGTTAAGCTCATCCTCTCATTTTTTGTGCAGGTCAAAACTGCCTTCACCTGGCCTCGGTTCATGGTTTCCTCTCGCTGGTGGAGAAAATGGTTGATCTAGGAGCCGACATTAATGGAAAGGTAAACACAATACAATGCACTCATTATATACTTAGACAGCATCTGGACCCACTCACAAAACAACCTGTATCTTTCACAATTATTATATATTAGTGACAAATATAGTAACTGTAGTCGGTTCTGTGCTAATAAACCCTTCTCCTGTTCTCTGCCTGTGGCACAGGAGCAGCATAATGGTCGCGGTGCACTGCATCTGGCCGTGGATCAGCAGAACCTCTCTCTGGTCAAACTGCTGCTGACAAAAGGAGCCGACCCCAACCTCCTGACCTCCGGAGGCCACACCCCCTACCACCTAACCTACGGTTTTGACAACTGCGATATCAGGAAAGAACTCTACTCGCTGACCCATCCTGACCTGAGGGAACTGCCTGACAGCGAATCAGACGACAGTGAGGAAGAGGAGGATGAGGAGTCTGACGAGGAGGTGTGTTGAAATCGCAGAGTTTCCAGTCAAGCATGAATAAAGCATAAATTAAATTCCTGCTTGGTGTGTAACCAGTTTTTGTCTCCCGCCAATGTGTCTGCAGGTGATTTATGATGACATCCAGTGGAACGGACATTAGCAGGAAATGAAAACGCGCAGGGAAGTGGCAGGAGGCTGTGATGATGAAGATGAAGGACAAGTGGCACGTTTATTTTTTCTTCAGTGACGTGCCGGGAAGATGACGGTGACGCAGCGAGAGCGCGTCGGTTACCAAAGCGAGATGGACAGGC
Source organism: Pseudochromis fuscus (assembly GCA_900323345.1). Taxonomy (NCBI): domain Eukaryota; kingdom Metazoa; phylum Chordata; class Actinopteri; family Pseudochromidae; genus Pseudochromis; species Pseudochromis fuscus. Next base: position 15,725 of record OOFC01029215.1, on the reverse strand, counting down.
AGCTGCAAAAAGAAGAATGAAACAGAGACTGACGGCTGCAGGAGAGCAAACACACGTGACACATGACACATTATGATGGGATTGCTGTGTAAGAGGATCGCTTGTATTCTGTGGACACTGCAAATCATTGTCACAAAAAAAAGCATCCATCCATACAGATGTACCCGAAACAGCTCTGTTGTATGATATTGTAAATGCTGTGTATACAAAGATGTATTTTTTATGGAAGCTGTGAATGTGTACAGTAGAGCAGGGTGTATATGTCAGACAGCGAACAGTTCCAGCACACTCCAGTTAAATTAAAACACTCATATTTAACAGCTAAGGCCTCCTGTGTGAGTATATATTTGTAGAGATGGGTGACATGGAGGGGAAAACATGGCATGTGAGTGGAACATTGCAGTCCATCCTAGAGGGCCGCTAAGTTTAGGACAAGAATGTTTTCACAAGTGCACATTAGACGTCATAATCATAGTAATATAACAATGTAAAGGTCATACAGAACCAGCATGTAATCCACAGCTTCTGCCGATATTATAAGGCTGTAATTATACGGGAAATTACTTTGAGCACGTGCCTTCTCATCGTCGTCAGTGTGTCTGCTTGTATAAATACTTCCATCAAAGCACAACAGCTGAGTCTGAGTTCTGACCGACCGCCTTTTATTTTCATATAACGCAGGAAAGGGCTGATAACTCGACAACCCGTTTCCACTAAATGAGGAAGCGGCAGACCATTGAGGCTTGAGTGTTGCAGTTCCTCCTGCTAGATACATGTGTAGAATAAAGATAAGAGGCTTTGGGGAAATTTTGTGTGCGTGTGTGGAATGAGGGCTGATTGCTCAGTCATCTAAATCAGGAAGTTTTGTGGAGGGGTGGAGCTGAGAGAGAAGGGACAGGAAATTCCCAGGAACACAACACTTCAGCTGTTCAGCACTTCATTCCTGCTTCCCATCCCTGCAAAGACGGGAATCTCTGCTGAACAACAGGAAGCTGAAGTCAATCTAATGTTATTAAATCACTAATGTAATTCTATGATTGCATTGAAGAAATTAAAATGTGCTTAAAGCTACAATCCTAATTTGAATGTTGCATTCTAAGTGCGACCTGTGTGGTTCTTGTGTAGACACCAAAAACCTTTTTTTCTCAATTGAAAGTTAAACAGTTCATGTCATGACAATTTATAGGGAACTCATATTAAAACAACTGTTGTTGCACTGTTAGCATGCAAACTGGTAGTGCTAAAGCTGCACATACAAAATACACACCTTCAATATGTTACCAAAACAAGGGATATTTCACTGTATGGTGAGATAACTAGGTTGTCCCACTGTATGATTTTCACCTGTTTGGTTTATTTAAATGTCAATTAATGTCAGTTTATACTGACTACATTCCACATTATCTCAGTAATAATAATAATAACAACTATTACATTTACCATTATTTACAATTATTTCATTCCCAACAAAAACACTTCTACTGTTGTTCTTTTCAGCAACATTTCCCTTTTAAAGACAAATCTTTTCACAACCAACTATAGTGTGTATGAGATGTATTTTGCAAAAATAAAAATTCCTGAAGTAACTGAAATTTTGACCCAGATGGGTCAGTCCAGAAAGGTATCAAAGGGATTAGTCAATCTAAATAAGGTAAATTAACTTTAAAGTCTCTGTGGTAAATGTTCTACTCCCTTTCTCACTGTATACATGCATATGTGCTATTCTTGTGTATTTATTACACTTAAATATTTCAGATCATCAAAGTAATTTCAATATAAGACAAGGATAAACCAAGAAAACACAAAATGCTGTTTGTAAATCATAATTTCATTTATTGAAGGAAAAAGTCCCACCTTACCTGATGTGAAAAAGTAAATGCCCCCCTAAACCTAATAACTGGTTCGGCCGCCCTTGGCACCAACAACTGCAGTTAAACATGCCACAGCATCTCAGTTGAGTTCAAGTCCGGACTTTGACTTGGCCACTCTGAATCCTTAATTTTGTTAATTTTAGTTATTTTTTTAGTCATTTGAGTCATTGTCATGCTGCATAACCCATTTACACTTGAGCTTTGGGTAATGAAGTGATAGGTGATTGTTCTCCATGAGGATTATCTGATAACCTGAATTCATGGCTCCATCAATTATGACAAGTCGTGCAGGTCCTGTAGAAGCAAAGCTCCCCCAAACCATCACACTGCTACCACCATGTTTCACTGTTGGTATTTTTTCCTTATTTTATACAGTAATAACTTTACACCAGATGTAACGGGACCTATGTTTTCCAATAAGTTGTAATTTACCTTTTGTTTGACACATTGGTCCTCCCAGCCAAGTTATCTCAAAAGTCTTGGGGATCATCTAGATATATTTTTATAAATGCCAGATGAGCCTTTATGTTCTGTTTGGTTAGGAGGGGTTTGCACCTTGCGACTTGCACATGGACGCCATTTTTCGCCAGTGTCTGCCTTATTGTGGAATCATGTACACTGACTTTAACTGAGGCAAGTGCGGCCTGCAGTTCTTTTGATGTTAGTCTGGAATCTTCTGTGACCTCCTGGATGAAACGTCGACATGCTCTTGGAGTAATTTTGGTTGGCCGACCACTCCTGAGAAGCTTCACCACTGTTCAATATTTTCTCCATTTGTGGATAATGGCTCTCATTGTTCACACGAGCCCCAGAGCCTGAGCAACCCTTTCCAGATTGAAGCTAAATCAACTAAATGTTGATTACTTTACTACACATCTGTTCTTCAGTCTCTTTAGAACGTGGCATCACGTGCTGCTTTCCGAGACCCTTTAGCCAACTTCACTATGACAGACAACTTCTATTTTGGTGATGTTTACATTGAACAAGCCTGGCAGCGATCATACGTGGGTGTGCTTGTGAAGCTGAACCCGACTGGCAATTAAACTTGGTTACTTGGTCAACTGGTAGCCAATGAGGCAATTACTTTTTCACATAGGGCAAGGTGGTTATAAAATTGTTTTAAAATTAGTTTGATGATCTGAAACATTTAAGTGTGATAAATACACAAAAATAGAAGACATCTGTGGGAAGGGGGGCAAATATTTTTCACAGCACTGTACAGTGTAAGAATTGATATATACTTAGAGTACAAACTTCTGTCAAGGGATGATCCAGCTGTACTGATGCTACAGACTGAACACTGTTGCCCCCTTGTGATGAAATAGCAACACTGTCTTGTTGTTAAAACATTTCCCATTATAACATATTATTCAGGAAGGTTTCCTCAACAGAATCCTATCAACTGATCCTAAAGTTTAATCATTTGTTCTTTGGGTTTTACCTTATCTCTTAGTAAGAATTCACTAATATCTGTTTAGTGGTTTTGCTAACAGACAGACACAGGCAAAAATGTAGGTAATAGGTAGATAATAATGTAGTCCAGTTGTTATGGCAGATCTGTTGCATCCAATTTAATTACCCTGCAAAAGAGCACCTAATAAACTGTCTACTGAGAGTAATGCCCCTTTCAGACCTTGTTTTGTAAAAGTGATGGCAGCTCTATTATGTTGCCTGAATTGACAGTCAAGTAAACATGTGCTTAAAAAAAGTTGTGTTTATTAGAAGTGCAGTAATGTACAGCAAGAATTGCAGCAGAAGGGAGAAAATGTAATAATGAGTGACTTCCTACTGATGTTGACCTGAGCAGACCTAAAGAGAAGGAGATTCCCACAGCTGTTTCCTGGGTTATCACAGAGCGTAAACATTGCCCTGAAACGTAAAGACAGCTCAGAGAGACGACTTTTAAGCAGATGAATTGCATGAGAGACACACATGTAGTGGCAGCCCTGAGTAAAGAAGCACTGCTGGGATACAGTGACTCGAGAAGCTACAGGACCACGGAGTCCATGTTTAAGAGGTATTGTGCTGTAGTGTTACCACATCTCCATCTTCCAATCTGCTCATGTCACACTCATCAACTGAAGTCCTTTAGGCTGCAACCAGTCACTGTGGCTGCTGTGCAATGTATCAGACTTGTGTGTCATATATGCACTGGTCTGAATGTCAAGGATCTGTAGCATCTGTCGGGATGTCACAGTGTTGACAGAAGAAAAATGCAGGAGGGGTTGATATATGGATGATGTGTCCTGTCAGATCCTGTGTATGACCAGATAGCATGGAGGGGGTTCAGTGTTAGTCCAGGAGGATAACACGTTCTACCCACCAGGTATAAAATGTCTATGTTGTTCCTCATTTTAAAAAATCTTTTATCTCTTCTGAACATGATGATACAAGCTCCACCTTTATCTTCTTTCTGGCTGAGACTTTGTGTGTGAGGGATGTTTCTGACTTTCTTGTTTTACTGTTCATCATCTTTTTTTTCTGTCTACTTTCTTCACTCTCTCTCAGACAAAGCCACCAGGTGGACATCAATCTCAGACTCCGAGAGAATCCTGGAACACAAACACACAATTCATTGGTAATATTTTTGGTTCTGTCAAATTGTATAGGTCATACACAGACACACAAAGACACTCAAAGTTGAGAACATGCTCAACCCTTTCAGCCTATGCTTTGATCTCACAACTGGTTTCAGTTTTCGAGATTTTCCATTACAACACCCCCATTTTCTTTCTGAGATTTTAAAACCAGCTTATGAATACTTGACAGAGCCAACACATTATTGATGTTTTAGTGCTTTGAACTCTTTTCAGCAACCTTACATTTCTCTCTCTCTTTTTTTTTTACTCGCCAAAACCCCATTTTACAGCAGCAGCAACTGGGCTCTAAAAACAGCCTTTTACCCGTAGCCAAGATCTTTTTTACTGCTCATGGCTATTGAGCTATTTTCTTTTTTTGTCTCAGAAACATACTCACTTGAATAGAGGTTCCTGTGTAGTGATGACTCCGACCTCCAGCTCTGAAGGCTTGAAGTCAATGGACAGAACTGTAGACAGGCAGGAAATAGCGGTCTGTTAGGAGATGAAAGGAGAGTAGTTCAGCACAACAGAAAGGAGAGAAGAAAAGAATTAATGAATAAATTCGTAAACAGATCAGTGTTGAACAATAAACAAGACTGGAACATAATGTTTAAATATATAAAAGACACTTGTACTTGTTTTAAAGTAACTACATAAAAAATAATTTAATATGAACTTTTGGGAATAAGGATTTGACATTTGCTTAATTTATCAAGAGGATTACAATATTATCCAGTAAATCAATGAACTAACACAGTTAGAGGGAAAACATATTTTGCTTATGTGAAAATAAGTAAATAAACTACTGCAGCTAACAGGAAAAAGACAAAAACTGAACTGCTCTGTGAGGGAGGGTGCATAACAAAAAAAAAAAATAGACGGACACAGTCATGATGTCTATCAGTGGTCTGTGAATTTAATACGTATACTGATAGTCAAGCAAGGGCTCCTTTATTTACTTGTTTATGCATTTAAAAAATTAATTAATGGGTACATAATATGCCCACGACCTTTGCATATAACTGTATTTTTCAATGGAACATTGAAACAGCATCAGTTTTATTTTATCAATAACAAGATTCCTAAACCAACAGGTCATTCAGCCTTTTCCCCCCAACAGAGGGCACAGTTGGAAAATTCTCATACTTGTATTTACTAATAACCAAAAAAACTTAAATACTTCCTGAATAAACTGTTTAGAAAGTATCCATAAAAACTGATTCTAAAACAAATGGACATCTTGCCTGACTGAAACTCCACAGTCCCGATCATTGTAGTTGTTTTATAAACTTCCTGATGGCATTAGCTGATTGTCTTTACAGTATCAGACTCCTACCTCTATAGTCTGCTCATAGGTCCAGTCCAGTTTCTTCTTGACTTTCTTCTCCAGGAAACTAGTGGCCTCAGTCTGTTTGACTCCAGCTGCTGTGGCCTTAAAGCCACAGTAGTAGCCGGCTGGATCACACTTATACAGCTGTGGTCCCAACTCCTCATCCAGTCCCACCACTATCATACCTGGAGAGACACAGGACAGCAACAACAGAAGAAATCATCCATCTATTTAAACATCTGGTTCACTTTGGAAAAAAAAAAAGCTTTTTACTTAAAATTTTGAATCACGATCTGATCATAAAAAAGCTTGTGGAGTCATAAATTTTAAAAGCAATAAACCTCATAAAAATAATCTAAAGTCTTGACCCACAGCAGAGTCAGTGTGAATTCATGCACTCATGGTATTAATTTTGGAAGCGGACCTCAACTTTTTTTACATGTTGTTTTAAGGACATGTTCTTGGTGCACACACATGCATATTACTCACAGCAGCCGAGCGGCCTCATCTCAGCATTCTGTGTGTAGACTTGGGAGATGTCAGCCATGCGTCTGCACAACATGTCCACAGGGATCTCATAGCCATACTTGTACTTCCAGTTAGCTGCTTCATACCGCGCTCTCTGCACCTGAGACCTGCTGTCAGCTGGAAGGTAGGAAGAGGCGGAAAAAACATTTCATTTTAATTAACTGCATAATGAAATAATACAATAAACTAACAAGGTCAGAGTAACTCCTCCATAGAATTACTCTGGGCTGATCAGGTCAAACATTGAATAGTATAGTATAGTTTGGGAAACATGTTTTTGGTGCTTTGTTTTGCAAAGTTACAGCCTAACTTCTTTTAATAATGGTCACACTCCCAGGCAACCATTTGACAAAACAGTGCTTACCAGTCATACCGGTCATAACACAGCCAATGTTCTCAGTGATCCTGAACAGATGTGCGACTGTCGTGGCATCCAACAGCTTGTCCTGGGAAATTCATTAGGAAAGACATTGCTACTGGAGAAACATATACCACATATGATGTCATGTCAGCTGACCACACAAGTATTGTGAAGAAACTGAAACACAAACTTCTTTGTGTTTATAAAGTAGTGCATACTGACAGGGACTTTCTTCTGTGTGACAACAACGACGCAGTCCTTTCCTCTGACTGCCACGGAAGTCAGTCCTCCTTGGTTGATGGCTTTAAAAGCATACTCTAAAGACAGAAGAAAACACACTGCTTATGAGCAACATTTCTAACTTTTCAAGATTGTAGTAGAATTTATTATTATTATTATTATTATTGAAAAAGAAAAGTAGCTACATGAATTGCACGTAACTGTACATATGACTCCTTGAGGATGCATTATCCTTCAGGATACTCTTATGTCTTTTTCAGGTGTTTTATTTCTACAGAATATTGTTGTGATTGTTAAACTTGCTAAAATGACATTTTACAGAGCTATGCCCTGTTTATTTATGGATCAAAACACAGTGATAGTGGTAATACATTTCCCTAAGTTCTGGTAACTGTGGTAACTTTGTTATCTCATGACAATATAACACATCATCAATCAACTTCACGGTACCTCAGAGCCTACCTGGAATAAATATAAAATATCAACGTGTGGTTTCGTTAACATTTAAGATAAGACTTCTCAAAAAAGGTTTTCACCTGATTATTTAGTAAGAATATTCCTATAAATTTAACTTTATGGTAGCACTTTACAGCCACACTAAACAAGCTAAGGCAACTACAGTGAAAAGGAACGCGGCTATTTGGTATTATTAATTGTTTCACGACATTAAAGTGTAACCGATATTTAATGTCGCAATGTTTACAATGCCGTGTTGATATATGTACAATATTATATGAATATGACACTGAGCTGTGCATGAGTAAGCTCAATGCGGCAAGCTAACGTTAGCATGTTAGCAGGGTGGTGATGACAGGGCAAGTTGAGTTTTGTGCATTTCTTTCAATACTGACCTACTTGGTAGAGTCTTCCCTCCGGGGAGAAGATCGTGATATGCCGGTCAAACCCTGCACTTGACCCCCGTGACATGACGGCTGGAAATAACTGAGGTAAACAGGTGTACACTCAAATTGAAACTAAACTGAGAATGAACAGAAGCAAAACATAGTAAAACAATCGCACCGGAAATGATCTGTGTAACCATACACTTCCACATCCGGGTCAACTTTTACGCTTTGTAGTTTTTGTTTATTTTTTTAATAGCCTACTTAAATCAGTCAATCAATCAATCAAAAATGTATTTATAAAGTACTTTTCATACAAAAATACAACCCAAAGTGTTTTACATAATAAAAACAATCCACTGTGCTCACCCAACCACCCAACCCTCACATACTCATCTCCCTCACCCGCCACACCATAAAAATAAAACCAAATGTCTATTTGGACAAAAGGACAAAAGTTGCATAAAAACGAATAGGCAGCTCAGATGTGGTAAATGTTTTATTTACAGATCCAAAGTTATATCCAAAGCATTTGATGAGACATAGTTTTATCACAATTACTATGAAATATGTGTTCAGTGCTTTCTGGTGAGACACAGCCATTGTAGTGGCACCTCATGGGTGCTCCTGTTCTCTGTGTCGTCATAGGGGATGTGCCACGAGTCTCCTGAAGTCTGAACAATGGTGTCATAGCTGGGAACACTCTATAAACACATACACATAGTTAATTAGTACGCCTCTTTTCTTGTACCTAATTATCCACACTGTCTTCTCAAACCCACATTCCTCACCTGAAACTGGACCCTCTTGCCTGTTTTGATGTCTCCATCCACTACCATCTGATGGCCCCTCTGCCATTTGAAGAAGAGATGTCTACTGGCTCCATCTGGAAGGCAGGCCTTATGATCCCTCATCAGATCCCCGCTCACAAACCGACAGTGGCTCCCAGAATGCAACGTGGCATACAGCAGGAAGGGATCATCCTGTGAACTGATAGACAAATAGACAAGCAGGTGTAAGGTAAGCTCATTCAAAATTAATTCTTGAAATGTAAACTCATATTCCTTGTTCTGGATTACTGTGGGGGTCAGCCAGTAACACGTTGCAGCTTTTCTCTTGGATTAGATCAGTAAATGCTTTTAGCTTATAGAGCATCTTTTAATTAATGCTCTACTTGCAAAGTTTTGTTATGATAGTGTGTTAATGCTGCTCTGTTTACTTTACAGCCACTGCAGGGTGATACTGGCAATGTTTTAAGTGTATTCTATCAAGAATATCCCATACTATTCTTTCATATTATCAAGTGCTTACATGTTTTCAGTAAAGAAGCAATGGGCTCTCTGCTGGATACGGTTCATGTCGTTCCTGTCCCAAGATTTTGAGGGCCTGAGCATGTGTTTCCTCCCCAGAACCAGAACAGTCAGGCCCTGATTCTGAAGCTCTGATACCACTGTCAACAACTGAAACACACACACACACACACATATATTTAATGTCTCAGGAGTCATTACATTTTGTATCTGCTGACTGTGGATATTAAAATGATGAAGTATTAGTAAAACACACTGCTGAACTTCTGATACTCATTCTGATATAAATGTTTTCATCTTTTACTTTAATTGTAATAATTGCGTTAGCTTTCCCACCAATTATATGACTTGAAAGACAAGTAGGTTTATCTGTCTGGACTTTCCTCTGTTTGCTGCTGCCTAGTATATGAGAAGGTTTTTTGGACAGGTTGTCACACACATCCTGACAGACAGATGTGGGCAGGCAGACAAGTAGGCAAGATGTTGTTAAAATCAGGTATTGGCCAGTTATGAAAGCATCTCCTACACACATCAATCATTCACACCGAAGCACATGACAGGGTTAGTCATTGTGCAACCAGCAGAAAAGCCCCTGAGTTGGACAGACACACATGTGGGAAGAAGCCACTAAATTCTAGACTGCAAAACTGTGTATATGTACATGCAGAATGAGCAAATATATGTAGCGGCCTGTAAAATGATTAAACTCAATTCTTTTATATGACATTTTACATGCATGTGAAACTGAGTATATTCTCACCCTCTCTGACCGCTTGCTTTTGTCATGGCTCATATTTGCTACATTCAGCCCGTCTACGACCACATCAAAAGCTGGCTTTCTCTTCACAAACATTTTGAACCGCTCCAACTCCTGAACAGACAAAAAAATAGACAAAGTAAAGTTATACATATGATACATACACAATGATATGTAGACAAATAGGAATCAGAGGTAGAGTAGTTAAAAAACAGTGACATAGAGAGTTCAGTTTTACCTGGATATTGTGCCTTATCGCACAAATACATTTGAGTTTACATATGACACTACTGCTTTGTTGTGTTTCAACAAACTCAGTATGATGTAGCTAAAAAAATAATGGTCCTACGCTAGTTGCTGTTTGCTTCAAGTTTTTCCCTCTACTAAACTCATAAGTGCCTTTGTGTGTCTATACAGCAGTATTTTAAACTACATTTATTTAACCTTTATTTATCCAGGTAAGACAGTTAAGAGCCAATTCTCAATTAGAGCTGCAAACATTAGCATGCTAAAACGCTCACAATGCTAATAAGTAAAAGCAGGTATAATATTTACTACCATTAAATAAATGGTAGTAGTCCACTTCCACACAGACATTTCTGTGGCTGAGTGATTGAATTTTCCAGTAATGACTATATGCTTTAAAGCAGAAACATGAAGCTGTCTCAATCCATTTGTGTACAGTGGCAGACTTACATTTAGTAAATAACTCTTTCTAAGGTAACTGACTGGCTAAGTACTATAAATGTGTAGAAAATGTTTGCAGAGCTCTGTAATAACAACATCAGAGGTTTTGTTTCTTCTTCTTGGTCGAGAAGAACTCCACCTGCGAGTTCATTTGCTGGTGGTTGGCTGGTTTTCTCACTGACTGATCACAGGCCTTTCCTTCTCGGCAGTGAGGTGGCAGAGTGCCAGCTGGCAGCACTACTAACAGTAGAGAGCTCTGTGTTATCAAAAGTTTTATAGTTTATAAAACTCATGGTCTGTCAGACTGGGTAATATTATTTTCTTCCTACTTGTGGCACAATACACAGTATTTTTTTTTTTAAATTAGACTCACACTAATCTGACCAAATTAAAAAGCGGCAGCAACAAGAGAGTTCTCAGTTTTACTGTATGTACTACATTTGGACATGGTGCATTTGCACTCTCCAATAATCATAGAAACTTACTCAAAGGGGCTAATTTTAATTTACCGATACTGCAGCACTTTAAAATGCAGCAAAGGGTCCTGGTATCATTTTTAGGGTTTTCCTGATAACGAAATACAAATACCACAGGTTGTCTTTTGTACTGCTGAGAATGACAACGGCCTAATCTACATAGCATGACGAGAAATATTTAATCTAAATTTCTCATACAATTCAGACCACATTTTGCATTTATAACCCACCTGGGAGCACGATTCTGATAAATGTCTTTAATACAGTCATACAGCTTTGTACCGCAACAGCAAAGTTATGCTCATGGTTAGAACAGGTCTCCAGCACAGGAGCATTGTTGGTGCTTTCACTTTTACATAGCAGCAATATGGAAATAGGCTGCTGTGAATTCCCCCAGACTTGAAACCTGAGAATGTGCATAGCATGAGTTTATGATCAAAATGTGACTGTAAAAATGTGAAAAATGGCTGTTATATTACTACTCAGATGGAACTGTGATCTCGATAAAACGCCTGTCAGACCTGCTTAAATACACCAATTGCACACATGGCAATTAATTACACAACATGTGTTGTAGGTGGGAGGCAAGTAAATAAGAAAATAAGATGAATGACATGGAGATGAGAGTTACATAAGAGTGATGATGAGAAAAAGGATAAAAAAAGTATTCAACATTTAAAAAAGGAAAGAAACGGAGATATAGGCAAAAATGAGAGCAGGAGAAGAAGGAGGAAAAAGATGGTGAGAAAGTCCAGTATAATTATCCAGGGACTTTCCAGAGCTGATATGTGAAACCCGCTCATTGTGGATAATATGACTGCTTAAAACACACGCACACACACAGACTTGTACTTGCATACATGAGCTTACAGTGCTTCTTAAACACCATTACCACACAAAACACAACAGTGTTCTGTAAACATATCTGACAACATTACCACTGGCCTCTATAATGTACAAAGACTGCAAAAAATATAACCCAGATACAGACTACAATTAAATCCATCAAATTCAGCTCAAACAGTATTTAAAAATAACTTCTTGTTAAATCCAGTTCATCTCAGTTCTGCTCTGCAGTTCTTCCTTATTCTAACGTTATGTTTTGATTGGGTTATAAATTAAAATATAAGCTTTTAGATGTTTTTTTAAACACAGACTGTGCAGACTGTGTTACTTCACGACATTAGCGATTAGTATTTTAATGTATACATTATCACACAGTTATGTCCTTTGCATTATATTTATCACCCATGTTTTTATAGAAGAAGAAGAAGCCGCAGCAGCAGCAATCTTTATTTGTCATTCTTCATGCTGCACATAGTACAAACACACACAACAAAATATCATTTACACCCTACAAACACAGGGCCCCCCCTAGACAATCCACACACACATATAAGGGCCCCATAACATGCGTTTTGCTGTCTGTCAGCAAAATTATAGAAAAACTACTGAACAGATCTGCGATATTACTAAAGGAACAAATAACATTTTAGGTAAGATCAGAGATTGGGATAATGTCTGGGAAAAAAAAATAATCCAGAAAAATCCCAATGTTATAATGACCAAATGTTTCAAGACGTTAGTGCAGTGGCTCAGTGGTAAAGCAGCCATCTACCAACCGAAGGGTCGGTAGTTCGATTCCCAGTCATTGTTGGTATATCCTTGGGCAAGACACTTTACCCACCTTTCCCTGTATGAATGAATGCATGCTCTATTGAGTGAATGGTTTGGTGGTGGTCGGAAGGGCCATAGGTGCAAATTGGCAGCCACGCCTTTGTCAATCTGACCTGCTGTGGCTAGCTTAGCTTAGCTTACTGCCACTGGTATTAATGGGTGTGAATGAATAATGGTCTTTGTAAGTGCTTTGAGCCTGGACTTCCAGAAAAAAAGCGCTATATAAATCCAAACCATTATTATTATTATTGCTACTTCCCCACAAGGGGGAAACAGTCTGTACACATTATGCCTTTGTGGAGGTTTGTGCTTGCTGAGTGCTCCCTAGTTAGTTAGCTGGAGACTTTTCTGCCAAAATTGTATACATCAGAAACTGTTTTATAGGATAAATGGTTAATGATAGCTGCAGCAGTAACACCAGTATTTATTTTTTAAAATAATGGTCTACATCGTGGAAAAATGTGTTTTGTAGCTGTGTTAAAGTTCTGCTCTTGTTTTGATATCTGTGTTGAAATATATTTCATAACAGTGCGGACACAAAACCCCAAATGCAATGGTGCAGGTGGTGCTGATCAAAAAGACAAAGTGTGTGGAACACAGGAAGTCTCTTTTGTCCAGAAAAGGGTGAGCAAAAATATTACAAATGACCTTCAATTTAATGCAGTGCAGTGCAACAATAATATTGTTAGTTTCACAGAAGCATCCACTAACATAAAATACATACGTTAGAGTAAACAACACCTTTTCTGTTAGTTTTGTGGTCACTGGGTGAAGTATCAAACTGCAGGTGCTCTTCTGAATCTCTAAGTGTTTGAACTCCGTCAGCTTTGTTACATGTCTCAACACTTATCTATCTGTGCTTACCCCAGGCTTTCCTGATCGCTAAGTAACCACTATAATCACCACATGCAGACAGAAAGACACCACTCCTGGTCCCCTGTTAACTGATGCCCTTCCTCTCTTCCTCCATCTGTTGCTTCACTGTTGTCTAAGGCACTTTGTTTGCCGTTAAATTGAATTGTCTTAAATATGGAATTAACAAAGCCTGTTCAAACTGGGTCTGCCTTCCTCTGTCTGTCTGCTCGGCAGGAGGTAAACTGTGGTCCACATTCACATGGTGCTCCACATGCTGGAAATCCCCTAAATTTAACTTACTATTCCACCAGCAAACTCCCCCATGACTACCAAAAACACAAAGGAACACATGTAAAACTTTTTTTAAAAATTAAATATGTCAAATTATTACCTACGTATTTCTAATGTTGCTTTTTTGTAACTTTCAGGTATCTTAGGTTTTAAGAACGCTGTAACTGCAGTATAAAGAATACAGTCAACACATTTCAATCCAGTGAAAAGCCTTTGCTCGCCACACAGATGGGGCACATATACCTGTCAGATAAAGACTTTGCCTGATTGTAATGAGTGGTGTCAAAAAATAAAGTCTAAATTTTGTGCTTAGGTTTCCGTACAATTGTGCAGTTCCCTGTTTGCTAATATCACCACCTTAACGTTCAGTGGTACGCAGCTGTCTAACAAACAGGTGGTGTGAGTCCTACTAACTAAATGACGAAAGCACTCTCAGTGATATATTAAGCCTTCAAATGCCACATTTGCCTGTGATGACAAGAGGAATACTGATCCCTCACACATCAAATCATGCAAATGATAGCATCTTCATTTCGTATTTCATATAAAACTGACAATGTGCTTCACAAAATTGCAAAATTGCCAATACATTCTGAGTTATGTGCTTATTCACTTTATTTCCACCATCATATTTATCTCACTAAAATGAGCTCAATATAATTTATTATCATTAGAACAAATACTAAAAACTGTGGGAAACAGCTAGCAGATGCGAAATCTACCTACCAGCACCCCTAAAGCTCCCAACTTCATATGTTATATATGAACTCTACTTCCAAAAAGCTGTGTGTTTTTTGATGATTTGAAAATCATTTAAACCTTTTAGAACTGAGGAAACTAGTTTCTGGAGTTTTGAACATAACATGTTGTTCTATTCTTTCCTGACACAGGATTTCAGCTGCTCAACAGATTGGGATCTCCTGTCATATTTTTTGTTTCATAATGCCCCAAAGTTTTCAATGGGTGACAAGTCAGGACTGCAGGCAGGCGAGTACAGCACCTTGACTCTTTTACTACAGAGCCTGCTGATGTAACGTCTGCAGAATGTGGTTTGACATGGTCTTGCTGAAATATGCAAGGTGTTCCCTAATAACATAACTAAGAAAAAAAAAAAAGTTCATTTAATCTGGCTTCACTACAGGTGCCCAATTGTGAAACTATGACCTTTTCTATTCTTTAACTTTTGTACAAATTATGCAAATGACATATGACATGTTCATTGCTGGGCTTTAGAAGTCCTGGCTGTTATCTTTATAATAAGTTAAATGTCTACTGACAGTGATGTAAATGTTTTTACCCACATGTCAAACTATACTTTTAGTCATATATTTCTTGCACAATGTAATTCTTTTATAAAATTGTAGAAAGTTGTGATTTTCTTATGTTAGCAACCATAAAGAGGTGAAACTCAATCCAGGTAGCTGTACTCTGACATCTCTAGATGTTTGCTTTTTTCCTATAAGAGCAAACAGGTAAGAAACTAATGTGTCTTGAACTAATTACTGTATTTTCCGGACTATTGAGCACACCTGTCTATAAGCCGCTCCTGTCTATAAGCCGCTATTGAATTTATTCGAACAGTTTCATGTCCGGGAGGGACTCGGAGTAGAGCCGCTGCTCCTTCACATCGAGAGGAGTCAGCTGAGGTGGTTCGGGCACCTGGCAAGGTTGCCTCCCGGGCGCCTCCCTAGGGAGGTGTTCTGGGCATGTCCAACCGGGAGGAGGCCTCGGGGCCGACCCAGGACACGCTGGAGGGATTATATCTCCCGGCTGGCTTGGGAACGCCTCGGGATCCCCCCGGAAGAGCTGGTGGAAGTGGCTGGGGAGAGGGCGGTCTGGGCTTCTTTGCTAAGGCTGCTGCCCCCGCGACCCGGACCCTCCGGATAAGCGGAAGACGACGAGTACGAGTACGAGCGAGTTC
>OOFC01029214.1:15001-35314 GCA_900323345.1 Pseudochromis fuscus | reverse complement strand
ATAAAGGACATTAGACTTAAATTTACCCTGATTTAAAAAAAAAAAAAAAAAATCGACAAATTACTGTTTTGTTTTTACATTTCTTTACCTTTTCAGAAATTTGTAAACATATTTTAAACAAATTACAATAAACAAATCCCTTGTTGAACTAATCTTAATCTAAATTTAATAAAACACAGTTATATTGTCTGTTACATTTTTCTCACCATCACTTTTTTGCTCTGAAGATTGATATATTTAATTATAATATAAACTGTGGCGAGGGAATACAGTCGGGCTTCAATCCAAAAATACCTTCACTCCTAAAAACTGTCACCAGGATTAAACCACTAAATCTTTCACCTTCCGCTCATTGTGCCGTGTGTAATACTACAACAATGGTGTTTTTAAACTGAAGCTGTGCGTCCGTGTCGACCACCTTCTCCTGTTTGGGCTCACTTGTGCGTGTTTTTGGTAAACAGTGGTGAAAAAGTCACACGCAACAACGAAGACGCACTCACCGACAGAAAGAGCATGCAGTACATCCCGAAGGACGAGTGTCCGGAGTAAAACGATAACCTGAGGAGCACAGACGGCAGGAAACACACTCAATACAAACAATCTCATCTTTTGTCTTTTCAGTGGTTTTTGATAAATGTTGGAAATAATGAGTGAATATTCAAGTCCATTAATCACCGTTGTTCACCTGCAGTTTGTTACTAATGAATAAATCTGGTTTGAAAAGAAAACACCTTAAAGACTAAAGCTAATCCTGGTGTAATCTTCAGATTACTTTGAGTATATGTGATGACAGGTGAGGACAGTGTGGTGTTGAGTCAGTCCACCTGGATTCAGTCACATTGCGAGGGTTGCCGGTACAGTTGAGCTGCACCACGTATCCGTTACAGCTGGTCGGCGCGCACACGGATAAGAAGTTTGGACGGGGACGACCGATGGTGAACTTGGCCAAGTCGGTCAGCGATTGGCTGACGGCTGCTCCGAACAGGAAGGTGCCCACCACCTTGTAGAGAGCCGACAGGTACTGGTTGAACTGGGAGTTGGAGTGCAGACGTTTGGTGTGCACCAGGTAGGCCTCTCCTGTGGTGATCTGTGGAGTGAAGGGAAAACGTGCAAGCAGCAGGTTATAGGTGCCATCGTATGACTGCACTCAGACAGACAGGACGCTGGGACTCACGATGACGATGGAGCAGGTGATGGTGACTGCAGCCATGGCTCCGTGGGAGATGGTGTCTCTCCTGTAGGGGTAGCTGATGCTCTTGTCATCGCAGTAGATTCCTCTCTGGTAAGGACTGAACATCAGTGTCAGGATGGCCGAGGGCAGAGCCGCTGGAGGAAAATAAATAAATAAATAAATAAAATAATCACTTTTTGCCTCTCAGTCACCCATTCACACACATTAATGGCAACGGATCTACCATGCAAGGTAACTGGGCAACTTGGGTTCAGTGTGTTTACCCAAGAACAGGAGAAGATGGAGATCAAACCACCGCTCCCTCAATTAGCAGACAATCCACTCTCCAACCTGAGCATGCACATCTGATGATGAAGTAGTTGAAAATTAAAAGTTGACGGTCTATAAAAATGTCTTATGTGCTGCAGTATATTCCACCCTCAACAGGTCACCAGTCCATCGCAGGGCAAACAAACACCCCCCTCCTCCTGGGGTCTGACCGTTGAACCTGAGGACGCTGACCAATGTGTTTGAGACTCGAGTTCATTGTTGAACAAGCCTCCAAATCACATTGGAGAGCAGACCTGTCAATCAAACTAACGAACCACCAGATCACTAGAGTTGACTTTAGCTAATGACACTAGAATGACTTGTGGAAAAAATGTATTGACTTAGTATTTCATGATTGAAAATGACCATTTTTTAAATTGAAATTAATTGAAGCCATCTTTGGTATTGCTCTTTTTTTCGTTCTTCTGCTCTCCTGCATTGGCTTCACTTTTCTTTTTAATACATAATTTTAATAATTACTTGTAGAGGAGTCTCTCTCTTGTCTTTGGGAGTCACACATAAGATCATCCAGAGAGCAGCTTGGACCTTTCAGCTCTGCGTTGACAAGTGAACCTCGGCACAATGAGCTGCAGCCCAGGAAACAGCTAAACACACACTGATGGACTCATCGTGTAACTTGGGCCAGCAGACCCGGCTCTGCACAGTGAATTAATTTGTCATCAGTGGCGACAACTTCACCTCCGCAGGTCACGTTTACTCTTGTACTGAGGAACAGTGTGTCACCATGGAAACAGGCGGGACATGACAGCCATGACCTTTGACATGAGGGCACAGTTTACACTGTTGAAGGGCCTGGGAGCAGAGGACTGGACTGGGACACACACACACTTCGCAGATACAAGCAGGGTGTGAAGAAATGCATGTATTTATAGGTGTGTAAGAAGAACCAGCTTTTGTGAATGACAGACCAAACTTTAACAGTTCCTCCCTGGGCAAACAAAAGAGCCAGAGTGGCTCAACAGCAGCCCGAGGACATAAAGCTGTCTCCTAAATCCGAGCAGGACAATAGTCCAATCCACAAAGCTCACGACTGAAACTTTCTACGCTGCCACCTTTAAATAGTTTTCCTGTTTTCAAGAAGTTCCTGCTGAACAAGCTAAAGCCAATAACAGAGAGGAATGGATTGTGTTTGTTGTTTCAAGCCAGCTCTGTATATTTATTACCGTAAGAGCTGCTCTCCACTAACAGATTACTTCCATCCTCTCCAGAGTGTGTGCACCTCACTCATGACAAGTAAATGCAACCACATGAGGACAGAAACAACAACATGTCCCAGACAGGTAATTTGAGGGACAGTGATGTCATGTGGACATGTGTAACAGCCTCGTGGTCAGGATTGTGAATTAAATCTGAGGTCATACCCACTGTGGCAGCCAGTTTCTGCTCCCTGCTACATACATGAATATGAAATGAACTGTGATGAATAAAAAAATAAAGTTGGATAATTAAACTGTGTAATTATAAAAAAGCCCATAACAACAAAAGCTTGTTTAAATACATCAGAAACATCCATCTTTTCTGTGTATTTGACCACTACAGAGCTACATTTTTGGTAAGTGGCTCTTTATTTTTTATGTGCATGCCTGAGATTATCATGCATGAGTGCAACTCGGTGCACATTCCTGCTGCCAGCTTCATGCTCAGCACCGGGGAGAAGACAGACACCTGGCAAACAGGGATGTAAACAGTACAGCTTTCAAAATACTTTGTCAAGTCTGATTTGAAAGTGAAAAACTAATATATGTGTAGAAATCAGGAAAATGAACCTGTAATGAGAATTATAAAATAGTCATATCCTGTAAATAAAACAAGTTTTACTTTGAAATGCACAAAATGTGGAAAAACTAATTTATTTATTTTTTTTACCATTTTTTTAAAAATTAGATTTAAAATACATTCAAATTCATCACAATATTTTTTACATATATTTGTTATTTAACTAGTGAAACTTAATTTAACGTTAAATGCATCTCTAAAATATAATTAGTGACAATGTACTGTAAAGTGCACAGCATTGTCTAATTTAGATTTGTTAGTTGACACATCTATAAAATTATGGAAGTTTTCATGTTTTTATCAGCTTAAAAGGAGATATATTATACTGGTTTTCAAGAAGTTTGGATAATAATAACTTTATTTATAAAGCGCTTTTAAAAACACGAGTTTACAAAGTGCTTAACAAAAAATTGACAGGAAAACAAAGCAAAGCAACAAAAAAAGCAACAAAGAGGCAAAACAACAAAGCCCAAACAAAAACTAAACATAAGATAAGTAGCTTCAGCAAAACACCAAGAGAATTTTCACAAGAGCAATGACAAACACGACGGACCACAAGGGCAGCGTGAACAGGAACCCAAGAAATAAGTTTTATACGCCCCGAGAACATGTGTGAAGTTTCTTGATGAAACTTCATTTTGATCCTGTATTTTATTCTGCATCAAAAACACTCTGTATCAGCTCTGTAGGAACAGGCTGTTTTATGTAAGGATGGCGTTGCTGTAACCAGGCAACCAGCGTGATGCGAGGAATCAAAAATGAAATGAATCCACCCATCCATCTTTTATGTTTTCCTTACACACCTTTTTTAAATGTTCAAAACAGCAAAAGCCACAATGTTTCATGTAAAACTAAAGCTGCAAACTGAATTTTAATATGTAAAATTACATCATTTGGACATTTTCTTTTACTTTGCAGTCTATTTTCGCACCCCAGCTGCAGGAAAATTACCGTATTGATTTATTTCCACAGTGCATGTGTGTCATTTCCCTACGGACTGTCTCTTTAAACACCTATCAGTCCGCCACACCCCCTACTTCATGTCACTACATGAGAACCACGCAGCACTTCTGAACGTTGTCTAATCACGACCTACATACGCTGTAACGTCTGATGCGATATCTGTCACCACTTCTGTACAAGTGCCACTAATGATCCTTGACGACAAGAAATTTCCTCATTAAAGAGAATTTACTTTGATGGGAGGAAGCCGTCTCCCTTTGCTCTTCACATCTCAGAGTTCATTATTGCAGCAGGTCAAGCGTGCTCTCAGCTCCTCTTTGAAGTGCGGCCGGACCACTGTTTATTCTGCAGGGTGCAGGGATAACATTTAGATAAGAGGCTGCTTGTTTGACACCAGTCTCCCGTGGCT
This sequence comes from Pseudochromis fuscus, assembly GCA_900323345.1. Classification (NCBI taxonomy): domain Eukaryota; kingdom Metazoa; phylum Chordata; class Actinopteri; family Pseudochromidae; genus Pseudochromis; species Pseudochromis fuscus. The sequence continues at coordinate 30,644 of OOFC01029214.1, read as the reverse complement.
ACGTACTGCCAGGGTGGACATGTGAATGGACAGTTGTTGGGCGATGGCCTTCAAAACATACACGGTAACCACTGCTCAGCTTGTTTAACCCCAGAACCAGTGAGGAAGTCGATCCCACCTCATATCAGACTTAGTCTCTGGGAGCCGAGCCCATGGCGAGTTCCTATTATCTGAGCACAACTGGCTGTTTTATCTGCTCTATTATTACAGAAGGCCTGGTATGTTTTTATAGGCCGGTGCTGGTGGGGCGGCCTCTCCCTCCAAAGGCTGGGTCAGGCTGTTGGCGAGAGGAATTCATGCCCCAGAAAAATCTCCTGGATCAAACCGTCCATGCAGCAGGAGTTAAATTTCTTTTTACAATTTAAATTTTCCTGTGTGTTTACATTCAATCTACAATCTCTTGATAGTATTTTTTTTTTTTATATTTGCACGTGTGGTTATATGAAGTCATCACCAATACAATCTAACCATTCAGAGACAGATGTATTGGGAAGAACTTGTACTTTGTTCAATAGTTTAACACAGAAGACACCACGAGTTGTTATTTTTTATGTGCCTGTGTAATTGTGTTTACAATGTTCATGGTCCAATAATGATAAAATCAAAACTACATCCGGCATCCTCACTTTTATCTCACACACATTAGTGGGAAATGATTGTTTTGTTATGTAAGCAGGATGGCTCAATGGCACCACAGAGCAGTACTGACTGACATCAGAGTAATATTAAAATACTACATCAGTTATCAGGCAGGCAGACACTTGTTAAGTCGTGATTATGATCTCTCCTTTTTACCTGGAACCCATCTCCCTCAGTTCAAAGTTGACGTGAGGAGCTCTCATGACTGTACGCTGAGAGATAGACAGTTAGTCTGGCTGAGTCACTGAAAGCAGGAAATCTGTCGACCTGATTTCCTCTACAGTGGAAAAATCTGCTCACTCACTCCTCTACAGCTTTGTGCATATTTTGTGTGAAATCTGTGCACAAGTAGGAATTGTAAAAATTCCCACTGAGGCTTCAGAGGGAGTTTACGAGCAGCCGTGGGAAGCGATGAAGCCTTGTGAGGTTGCCTGGCAACCAGTGGGGATGCTGCACAGACACATGATAACCTGGGAGCTTCAGAGGAGCTGACAGGTGGATCTTAGGAGCTGCTTTCACAATTGTTTCCAGGCTTTATGCTAAGACTCTGTGTAGTTTTAAAGTGACTAAATGAGAGATTTAATGACAGCAGCAACTATCGGGAAATCTTTTTTTAAACACAGCCTTGTTGCAGCTTAACATGTTCTATTTTAAACATTATCTAAATAGTTTGAGATCATCAACCTTTACAAAATGTTCTTTGTCCTTCTTTTATTCTTTCCTGCCTTTCTTTCCTTCTTCCTTCCCTGTGCCCCCTCAGATCCGTCCTTTCTTTCTTTAACTGATGGAAAAATTCCCCAAACTGGAGTTTTGTTTTTTTTCTAAAAGTGAAACTAGTGTTGTAGTACTCGAGACCGGTCTTGAGACCACTTTTTAAGGGTCTCGGTCTAGTCTCGGAATCGAAGACATTTTTACTCTGTCTTGTCTCGATCTTGGACAGGGTGGACTCGAGACCGGTGAAGACCAGCCCAGCACTAGTGTGATTAGTGAGAAAAGCAGAATGTAGCTGCTGCCTTCCTGGTGCCATGCAGTCTTTGTGACATGCCCCCTGTGCACAGAGAGTGGATGAAGACGACTGGAGACGCTGGGAAAATATATTTTTGTTGCTGTTGCATTTATGGAAAGGCAAAGTTAATTGAAAAAAAAAAAAAAAAGAAACTGGTCATTTTTTCTGTTTTGTTGTGATTTTTTTTTTTGACATATACAGTCTTGGTTGTCTCTGTCTCGACCTACAAATGTCTCGGTCTTGTCTTGGTCTTAAAACTGTCTTGGTGTCGACTGGTACAGTCTTGACTAGTGTTGTGGTACTCGAGATCGGTCGTGGTCTCGAGACCACTTTTTAAGGGTCGCAGTCTTGTCTCGGACTCGAAGGCATATTTACTCGGTCTTGTCTCGGTCTCGGGTTTTTTGATCAAGACCAGTCAAGACCAGTCCAGCACTACTGTGATAAGTGAGAAAAGTAGGATGTAGCTGCTGCCTTCCTGGTGTCATGTGGACTTTGTGGATGAAGACGAATGGAGACGCGAGGAAGATTAGTTTTTGTTGTTGTTGCATTTATGTAAGACCAGACTTAAGAAAAAAAAAAAAAGATACTGGACATTTGGTCCTGGTTTGTTGCGAGTTTTCTTTGATATATACAGTCTTGGTCTTGTCTCGGTCTCGACTTACAAATGTCTTGGTCTTGTCTTGGTCTCGATACTCTCTAGTCTCGATAATGTCTTGGTCTCGGTTGGTACAGTCTTGACTACAGCATCTATATTCTTTGATATCCTTGTAAAGCCTTGGATTACAAGTGAAAAGGAGCTATTTGGTGGAGCGTATCATCCCACTGTCGAGTTTCACTTTCCTCATGAACTTTTACAGCTGCAAACAATGTAAAAATGTGTTCGAGTCTTTTTTCTGCAGAGCCAGGCACACACAGAGTTTCTGCTGACTTTCTGTCTTCAGTAACAAAATGTCCACAGGAGAGATAAAAAAGGAAGAAGGGAAAGTATTGTTTTACACTTTCATAATCTCTTCTGGCAGCAGCTCAGCCCCGATTCCACTCAGAGAAAATAAACATAATGGAATTTGGGATCAGACACAAGTACAACTTCCCTTTGACCTCTGACCCTGCAGGACGGGGGAAGTGTTCCTGTTATTCAGCTCTCAAGATGAGTGGTCGATGTGCACGCTGTGTCGCTCAACTCGAGAGCCGAATAACACACATTTGTTAGGAAACAGGAGCAGAAACAGACATGTATGTGGACTTGTGTCTGAGATCTGCATGTTAAATCTCAACAGATGACTGTGAGATCTGAGTGTCTGCCGGGCCATCGCAGTTTGTTAGCCGACGGGGATTCGTGACTGGTGCGCCACATCACACCGAGGTGGTCAGAAAACTAATATTTAACTTGGGAACATCTTTCTTTTGTTTAGTTCCTCATCCTGGAAGAAATCACCTCCCACACAGTGTGTCCATCACTGTGATTTCATTCATAGATGTTGTTAAAGTAGCTACAGATGTTTTTGTCCGTCATTGTTTCTGGTTAAAGCGCCACTAAATCCAGGAAAACTGTTTTTACAAAGAAAGTGCATCACTTCCGGTGAAGCCGGGGATTTTTCCTGGGAAAGTCCTGCGCAGCACAGGGTGATAAAAAAACTTTCAAAAGACAACAGCAAATTGTTGTTTCAAACAGCTTCAGAGCTGCGAATGGCTGGATGTTACTGTGAGACTCAGGCTAGCAGTTTCCCTCTGTTTCCAGTCTTTGTGCTAAGCTATGCTAACTGGTTGCCGATTCAAGGTTTACTCCAAGATAAAAACAAATCCTGTGATGTTTCCTTGGTAACTGTGCAGCATCTTTAATCTACCGTATTTTCCGGACTATAAGCCACTACTTTTTTGTGACGCTTTGAACCCTGCAGCTGAAACACCGGTGTGGCTCATGTATCGACGCCAAAAAGCTCGTTAGCTTTTTACAAGCTAGCAAGCTCCGTGCCGCCGATACAATTAGCCTCGTCACATCAGACCCGGTCAGAGTGGACCACATGAAACTGTCGAATAAATTCAATAGACAGGTGCGCTCAATAGTCCGGAAAATACGGTAAATTAAATATTGCAGAGCAGTCGACTCCATGAAGGGTCCTCATGATGTTACGCACTGAAAACAAATCATGCATCTTTTAGTTAATTCACTGAGTGTTTCAGGTTCCAGGTTGTGTGTGTTTTCCCAGAATTTTTATAATTTAAACAACTTGTTCATGTGAACAATCAATCAGGCAGATTCTGGGAGCTCTCACTCACTCATGTATGACTGACCTTTAATCAAGCACAAAGAAACACTTATTCCTCTCTCACATGAAACCACAACAGTACCAAGTAGAACTTCTGAAACTAATATAGAGGCCAACAAACTTAACTTCACACACCCCATGTGTGTGTTATGTATTTTAAACACACACACATCTCACTTCCATTTTCACACAGGAATGTGAAGGAGCAGGAGTCAACACTTCCCACTTGACTCTGACACGTATTTGGCAGAAGCAGATACTCACTGTGTGTGTGTGTGTGTGTGTGTGTGTGTGTGGTAACAGTTGGAGGAGCATCTCATACATGTCAGAGAAACTGTTGAAATGGCACATTCTGCTGAGACAAACGACAACAGCTGTTGTCAGTTACTGTGTCACCTCTCCTGTTTCCATGTAGTGTCGTACTAGTGGAGCTACAATAACTAGTCATCACTTAATCTAACATCAGAAATATAATATTAAAACATTTTAATGGGGAATAATGATTAAAATTAGTTTTATAAAACAAAAATGACATAATGTGTAAACGTTTGCTGTTTTTTCTTCATTTTTTATATAACTTTTAATTAGAAAGTAAAATTCATACGTGTTGTGTCCTTGGTCCCTGGGTACTTGTGACAAGCATTTTTATGAATTTGCCGATTACCTACGATCAAATGATGATGTTCTCCTAAAGAAAACTGAATTTTAGTGTTTATATCACGAGATAACAGGTTTATTTAAAAGATGCACCACAATCAGCATACAAGGAACCGGACAACTTACATCCTTCCCCTTTTTTGCACGAACACTTTTGAACTACCTCCCCCAACTTTAACCATCACCAACGTCCTATTTTATTCATAAGTGTGACTAAGTATTGAAGTTTCTTCTTCATCACTACTTCAAGATGTTTTCTAGTTTGGAAAAATCAAATCACATTAGGGGTAAAACATCACTTATCAAAGTCAAAAGGCCTGAAGTGAGACACACTCCTAATGGCTGGTTTTCTTATTGATTAAATACTGATATAAACCTGAAGCTTCTTCTCAGTTCCTCTCGTGGATACAGAGGGAAGTGAGAAGTTTAATCTCCCAACTTTGGATTGGGGTCACGTCTCCTGCCAGACTGACCTGATGAAACAAAAAGGAGTTACCGGAGTCACATCCAGTAATTAAACAGTGACGGTGGAGCCGTGACCCCGCTGACTTGTGCGTGGTTGAAATGTGCAGCAGCAGCTGGGCTCGCTCTTGCTGACGGGGCAGCTGGAAAGACTTCAGCTCCTCAGTGTCTCTTAATGTACAAACAGTCTCAAAACTGAGACAAACATTAACACAAAAAAAGCATCACTGAAAGCAGTGAGTTCAGACTGTTTCTGCTCATCTTTGTGACGTAAACACATGGAAACAGGACATTACCTAAACAGCAGGGTAATGGTTCAAGGAGCAGTTTGACATTTTGGAAATACGTTTGTTCGCTCGGTAACAAAATGCATTTCTAAAACATTACACTATGGGTTTAAGGGTTACTCTTAAACTGACCTTCTGTCTCCTGTGTTTTGCTAAGCTGACCAGCTGTTGGCCGCAGCTTCATATTTGGCATAGAGACATGAAAGAGGCCTCGTCTAAACCTTAACAGGACAACAAAATAACAGCTTTTCCCAAAATGTCAAACTAGTCTTGACAAGATACACAAAAACCAGACTTGTGTCAGAAATACACAGCGACTGACCACAAGTGAAGAGTCTTGAAGTTGATGTGTTGACAGCAAGAAAAAAGGACAGAGTGTAGGAATCTGAGTGACTGTGACAAGGCCCGGTCCAGATGACTGGGTCAGAGCATCTCCTCAACTCCAGCTCCTGTGGGGTCTTCCTGGTCTGCAGTGGTCCAAGGAAGGAAAACCAGTGACTGGATCAATGATGCATGACTGAAGGGTCAGCCTGTATAGGATGATCCCTCAGAAGAGCACAAACTGCTGAAAACCTTAAAGCAGGGTCTGACAGAACAACATCAGGACACACAGAGCATCCCAGTTTGATGTGTATGGAGCTGTGAAGCTGCAGACTGGTCACCACTCAAAGCTCCTACGATGGACACATGAGCATCAGATCTGGAGCAATGTTTGAAGGTGACCTGGTCTGATGAGTCATGTTTTCTTTTCCTGCATGTGTGTGGGCCGGCAGAGACAGTGTGATACTCTGGACACTGTTCTGCTGGGAAACCTTGGCTCTGACATTCACGTGGATGTTACTTTGACATCTACCTAAACACTGTTGCACACAGAGTACACTCCTTCATGGAAACAGTATCCTCTGGCAGCAGCGTCCTCTTTCAGGAACAATGTTTCAGGAATGATTTGAAGATTTGACACAACAAGGGGTCTTCAAATTTCGATCTAACCAAGCATCTGTGGGATGATCGATCACAACTTCCAGGACTTAAAGCATCTTTAGCTGGACGCCACAAAACACCTTCAGAGGCCTGATGTAATGGCTCCAAATTCATTCTAATAAATTTGAACCATGTTGGAAAAGGTCGTCTTTTGGAGAGCTAAGTGAGTGTGCGGATGTCTCGGAAATACAGTCTCACAGTGACCGTGACTTTTCAGACTTATAGACACCATAGAAACTACTGCTAATCATCTACATTTTGAATATGAACTTTTCACTCCACATTCAATATTGTATAAAAACTGACAACCCTAATGGGCCTGAGATGTTATGGTGACACATGGAGGACAGACAGAATTTAACAGCAGGTTTTAATGTAGTCTGCTGCTGATTGGTCGAAACAATATGTTTATAAAATGTCACTTTTACTGATAGTTTAACTGAAAAGAAGAATACAAACACTCTCTGACTGTGTCAAAGTAATGTCTGGATGTGTGTGTGTGTGTGTGTGTGTGTGATTGGGATATACACTATGTGCTGTATCTACTGAGCACTGTGGTGACAATAATGGCAGGATGGAGGTCTGACTGCAGAGAGGAAGAGGGAGGAATAAAACTGAGCAGATCAGTTACAATCTGGGCATTCAGCACATTCCTGCCATATCACACACACTCACACACACTCTCACACAACCACACACAGACTCAAAACTTAACTGTAATTGATGGGGATCAAACCTGATCATAGTTTACTCTCACACACACAGATCAACAGCAGATTACTGTTTTGTGTCAAAGGAAAATGAAGGAAAAAGAAAATCAAGACGGAAAAAGTCTCAAATTGAAAAATGTGGATGAAGTGTTGGGTCTGATTTTGTAAGACTTTTATTATGAAAATAAATCGACAAGCAGGAAGTACATCTACCGGTATATTAAATGTAGTCTTTTCTGGATCTTTGAGGCTATGATGAGTAACTTAATTGATTGTCTGTTAAATAAAACTGATGAATATTAATATATTTATTTATCTCTGTAAAATATAAAGCATTTGAAGGTTCTCAAACTTGAAGATTTGCTGCTTTTTCATGTGTAAAATATTAAATAAACTAAATATTTAGTCGTTTTGGACATTTGAAAAATCCACCTAATTTAAAATGTTTCTATTGTATTGTTTGGAGCTGTAACTAATTATCAGTTTGACCGTTTATTATTGAAAACATAATGAAAATTTACTACATTACTTCTTTTTATTAACATAGCTGCATCATCTGTAAAGTGTTTTCTTAATCAGAGGCCGATCCCTACATTATATTGTGATGTGAATTCCCAGGAATCATGATGAATAATCGATGATGTCAGATTACATCCAGCATGACACAGATTTTACAGATCTTACAAAAGTATGACTGATATCCACCCTGCATAAGTAGGGCAGGTTACACTTTCACACCACTGATTGCGGGATAGTCAGACAAGGAACTTGGCCAACACACTATTTGAGCAGTGATTATTAAAAGTAATGCTACATCTGATTTCACAACAGTGTGCTTTAACACTGACTCAGCTCTTTCTTCATGTTTTCATTCACCCCAAAAAAATTCCTCTCCTGGTCCAACAAGAAAAATCCCAGTTTTTTCTCCACAAAACGAGCATGCAGTGGACGTCTCTAAGTTACATACATGAATCTTCGGTGTGTTATTAACATTCCTCCCTGTCAGTCACCAGATGGGTCCATACAGATATTGAAACCTTTTATTGTTTCTTGCAACCTGCAGAGGGTTTACCTCCGTGGGTCACGCCTGGAAGCATCTGCAGAAACTCAGGCTTCCTTCTTTCATCAGCTCAGCTCCGTCCTCTGCGAGCGTCAGAAATGTGAGAAGATGTCACACAAACAGATGGAGGATTACTATTTCTGTTAATGGCTTTTGTGTCGCCCTCAGAGTGCAGAGCAAGTGGGAACAAGCCGGAGGATTTTTTTCCCCCCCTGCTCTGTACAGCACTAACACTAGTCTCAGGAGCCCACCCTCAACACACACACACACACACACCTGGCCTACTGTTCCCAAGACAGGAGAGATTCATTGACAATGATCTTTGCTCTTCTCTCTAAGCCCAAGTTCAAAAAAGCAAAATGGGGCCCACAGCAGTGCAGGAAGACAAATATGTCTTCACAAAGGTTGGACACAAAAAAACAACAGGTAGCAGCCAAACTGCACTGTACCTACAGGTTTCAGTCTCAGCCTGTGGCCTGTCTGAACATTAACACCATTTAACCCTCACATACTGTTCATATTTGTTTCCTTCACAATGTGGTTCAGGTCAGAAGTGTTGAAATCAAATGTTGAACTTCAGATCTGTGTTGAATGTATCAATGTTTGAATATCTGAGGTTAATAAATAGATGATTAGTCCATTTATGTTTCAGAGAGCAGTTAGCGTGTCCACTCTATATATAGTCTAATCCACCGTCCCATAAAAGTCATGGTATGTACAGTTTTACAGTTTTCCTTGATTTGACTCACACTCGTGAAATAAAATCCATTTTAACAGATACAAGTCAAATTTGACCTGAAACAGCTTCAGTGTACAAACATTTCTAGCACCTGCACAATAAATGTAACATTTTAAACTATTTTTATTTGTGTGTATTTTGGGTCACTTTAGGAAATGTCACCAAATTTCAGCCTGAAAGCCTGAAATGACATTTAGGGGATTTTTTTTTTGACTGTCAAATATGATCTGAACAGTATGTGAGGGTTGTGGCTGGTGGTGTGGTGAGACAACATGTATCCTTCACCAAACCAAATGATTCCAGTGAGGAAATCACTTCAGTGACACCCACAGCTCCACAGCAGCATTCTTCACTCAGAGTTGGGAAAGATTCACTGTGGCTTGTTTGAACAAGAAAGAAGCAGTGACTGACTTGTAAAGTTTAAAAATCACTGCTTCTTTCTGCAAGACTGTTAGGGAAGATTTTTTGTTAATTTTTTCTTACAGGTATGACTTCTAATCCTGTAAAGACGCATGGAGCAACATGTGGATTATCTCTAATAGATTAAGAAATAAATTGGTGTTTGCTTGTTGGGCAACCCCCGTGCGTCACCGTGCAAATGATCCCATCCAAAACCTGCTTTGAAAATCTCTGTGGAACTCGCACCAACAACCCATTATCAGTAAATTAAAAAACCTTCAGCCTGGAGACTAATCACATTGTTCAGCCATATTGTCATGAGGAGGAGAAGGAGGGAAGGGTGGCTACTCACCAACAAAGACGCAAAGAATATCCACCACGACCAGAATCAGCTTCTTCCCTTGCTCTGGCATGTTTGCTCCAAGTCCGCGTCACTTTCATAAATAAACCGCGTTTTAAAAAGAGCTGACGGCAGAGTTGTAATCTAAGAAACACCTGGAGGGAATATGGACAAAGTACTATCGACCTCCCCGCTCTTCCGCCTCCTACCTGCCTGCCTGCCTGCCTGCCTGTCTCTCTGTCCGTCAGTCTGTCTCGCTGTCTGTCTGCGCACTGCACTCTCTCAGGTGAGCAGCAGAGGACGCGGTGTTGCCTGCGTCTGCCGTGCCCTGCCTTTTTACGCACGAGGGGGCGCGTCCGTCCGCACGAACAACGCGCTGCAAACGGACTGACAGAGGATTTCTCCTGTCTCTGTGGACTGAAGGGGAAATCCCAACAACTTTTTATCTTCCTTCTTCCCTGGGAAATCAAATCCAAGCAGTTTAATGAATATGTCCCGATAGTGATTTTGGCTATGGAACAACACAAACATCAGGCCTGTGAGCTAATGCCTGCAGTACAAGTCTCCAACTGGTAGTTTGACTTCTAGACTTTTGAAAATGCCAAAAAATACACACTATATAGTAAAATATGATACACGCCGTGTTTTAAACTTGCATGCACAGTTACTCTCTTCCGACCAGCTGCAACATGCACATACTGAGTGCATGTCAAGGCAGCAGTAATGATAAAAAAAATTATGTAACAGGATTAAATGAGTCATGAGTGCTTTTACTTTTGATACTGCATAATGCTTAAATAAAATTACACATTAACAAAAAACTCAATAAAACAAAACAATCTATCATTCTGATTCAGTACCTCACAATTTATAGTTTTGATCCAATTATTTTGAATTTAATTTCCTTTTTTAATGTGTAAATAAACAGTTTTTGTTACAGTGATGAGTTGTATGATGCCTTTATCAAATCAAATGAGTACATAATAAATTTGAGGATTTTCATTTTGTAATTTCTGACTCTATTTGTTTTGGGTTTTTTTATTTTCTAGGACAAATTAGTTGAATTTACTTAATATAATTCTGTCAATAAAATTTGTAATGGTAGGATGTCATTTAGCTGCTTTAATATCAAAGACCTGGTAGTTTGCACATTGGGTCCTCCTTTACTTTTCCTATTAAGTAAAGGAGGATAATGATAAGTTTATGTGCTTGTGTGTGAAAAAAGTCATTTTTTTATAACCTGCTGGACTGATAACAGGATTATTGTTGTGCAGGAGAAATAAACTGAACCCAAACACAGAGCTCACACAGCATATGTACGGTTTTAATGTTGAAAAAGTTGGTACATGCATTGAAGTTCCAGTTTTAATGCCCAGATCTGCATTTTGTAATGTAAACCAAACACAACTTCAGCCCCGACAAACGTTGGACTGTGAAGCTGAATTCCAGTTATATCTGCAGTTTAATTCCAGTCTAACTCTGAGGTATATGTTTTCAAAGCTTGATGAGGCTGCAAATGGAGGAGTCCCGCTCAACTGCATGTGAGCAACAGTAAAAATATGTCAAAGCAAAGTCTCTGCAGCATCAAACAGAAGCAGCCGTCTAAAGGGAAATGACGTAAAATAAAAAGAAAAATAAAACGCTGGTAACAGAAACACAATCAAATTGGTCTTTGCTTGCAGTGCGGATATTGATATTTACATCCCTGGTAAACATTCATACGCTCAGCATATTTGACTTTAGCTTTACACTAACCACATAAAAAAAAACAACTACTGTATTATCAGCATTCAGATTAAGTCTCCAATTTACAGTATGCTTTATTACAGTGTCAAAAACCTCACACTGGCACAAACACATAAAAATATATTGAATCGACCACAAACAAGCTAGCTGTACAAAGAAATCATCCTCTACTCGACTTCACATTTTGACTGATGAAAGTGGCCTTTAGACAATTTGTTAAGAAAATAAGCTCATTTTCCAAAACTAGTAATATTTTGGCAACCGATACTAGCCCACAACCCATGGAGCGAACAATATTTTATCCACTCAGTTCCAGTTTAATTATGAATAAAAACACACTTTAACTGACACGAGGCAGCAGTTTTCACAAAAAGCCTGATTATGGACTCATCCATCTTCCATAACCTGTTGAAGCTAATCAGAGGGGAGGTAAGGCTCACACACCACAGGGCAGTAGGAGAAATCCACAGAGACAGAGGGAGGAGGGGATGGAAACAAGCCAGTGAATTTATCTGAAAGTCCATCAGGGCGACCGAGGCTGTCGAGCTGGATCGTTTTCGAGCTGCGTTGGGAGAAAGGATGATCGGACGAAGTCACCTCAGACAGGTGAGCGAGTAAGACGGGATGAGAGATACTGCTGAACCTGGAGAAGGACACAGGGCTTTGATGCCGTTTCAGAAAATCACGGAAGGTTTTATGTTCATCTGTGGTAGAAAGGTCTAAGTGTGACGGCTCGCTGGCTCCACCTAGTGGCAGCTTAGCGTCACTGACAGTGCTGTGCTGCCAGGCCAGGAGTGCAGGAAGATTTTGGAGAGGTTGGGAAAGGAGGACGTTGGAGTAGGTGGAGGGGTGGGTGGAGAGATCGGGGATGGAGGTTATCTTGGTTTTAGCTGAGTTTTTGAGCTCTGGATTTCTCTCTGCGAGCGGGGAGCACTGGTAGGAGGAATAAGTTTGGAGATTACAGACGCTCCGTGAGCTGCGGTCCTGATCCGACTCGGAGTTCTGCAGCTCGCCGAGCAAAGACCATTCAGGACATTTGATTTCAGTCGTCTCTGGTACCATGAGCAGATTTATAGTCTACAAGGTGGAAAGAAAAAACAGTCATGAAATGAAATGTTTGGTTTATCTTTATCTGTGCGGAAAACACACTTTTGCCGCCATCTAGTGGTCAAACCTGCTAACTGCATGCTTTGTGTTTCCTACAAACACCAAAGACGTAGAAATCATTATATTATTTTGCTTTATGATGACAGAAATTAGAAAAATAAATGGCCACTAGCTGATGACCCCAGATTCAGCTACATATTTGAAGCCAGGAGTTTGATATTTGAAGGTGGCCATGTTGTTTTTTGTGAAGGGAGGAATAAAGAGGTGGGTCTGACCCTCGAACCTGACGACACAAACTAACAAATAAACTGTCAAACTAACCAAGCCCCTAAATCTTTCTGTTTTCCATCCACAATGGGCGAATTCAGCTTCAGGATTGACTGGATATCTTAGTTGTATGAGCTCTTAATTTCAAATGGCGCATTTACACTGGTACCTACTCTCTTCGCTTCAGTTTTGGCGCATTTACACTGGTAAAAAAGTACCTGGAGCTTGGTACCTGGTACAACTTTTCATACCTCCTCTCCTGCGGTTAGAAAAAAAGTACCCGGTCAGGTCGGAGCAAGTACTAAAATCTTATTGGTCAGAATCGTCACTGCGTTGTTGCGTCATCACTGCGGGGCACGTAATCTGTCCCCACAAACACGCCATTTTTAAATCTTCGGCAAACCGTGCAGACGTGTTTGAAATAACAACAAGAAGAGAAATGGCATCTGTTAGAAATCCTGCCCCATGGACTCAGGACGAGGTGTAAACCTTTCTGTCATTAGATGCCGATGAGAAAATTCAGCGGGAGCTGGACACGGCGCGGTCAGAAACTAAAGAATCGCATAAAAGATGACGTCACGAATGACAGCCAGCTACACGGAGGAAGGACTATCCTCGGCAATGTAAATGCAACCGAAGGGGGCTGATCCCGAGCGATCCGAGGTGAAGCGAAGCGAGTAGGTACCAGTGTAAATGTACCATTTGAGACACCCCCTCTAGCAGGAGGCTGCAGTCCATCAAGACCAAAACCTCAAGACAGAGGAACAGGTTTGTTTTCCATCTGGACCTCGTCCCATGAGCAGGGCCAGAGACCGTCACTGCCCCTAACCACCCACCTCAACAATACTACACCTCCCCACCCCCCATCACTGCACTGTTCATTACACCATCTTTCTTTCTCTGTTACATTAACAGTTTTAATGTTTTATTTATTTATTGCACACTGCATATAATATGTAAACCTGTATTTAACATTATAGTTTTCATGCATGTTTAATGCTATGCTCCAATTCACCCAAGAAAATTCTGTGTATGTTGAAACTCAATGTGATTATGAACCTGCCCTCTGACTGACTTTATTATTATTAATAAACCATACATTATAATCCTGATTTCCTCTCATTTTTACAATCACATATGGTTCCCATGCCATGAGTTTGAAAACACTGCAGGTAGTAGAAGTATAACAGCCCATATGCTGTTACACCGTCTGCAGACTGTGTTGTTAAAAGACAAAGGAAATGGATGTAGAGGGCGGCCCAGTGAATGCAGCAACAAACGATTGCTTTGATTGCTTAGCAACAATCTTCAGGTGAAACATTACAGAATATGGTAAACTGTGTTCAAAAAGCTATTTCTATCCATGGCTGCCTTTCACATGAGTCATCCTCTCTTTATTCTTCTCTTTCATACTGCTGTAAAACCTGTGCACCTGCTGCACCGCAGCACGGCTGCTAACTGGCAGAGGCAGTGGTGTCACCAGATGTGTAAGCTCAAACACAAACTGTAGCTCTCACTCACTGCTATTTTACTCTGTTTTGCACAATTGTGCAGTTTAATGGTCAAGTTTGCAAAGTGAGCCTACTGAGTGCTATTCTCCTGGTTCAACTCTTAATCTGAGTAATTCATTTTTAAAAATAAGTTTGCCAACTCCTACTTTTTCTACTTTGCAATACTGCTGTCCACCTTTTAACTATGGTGCCATTATGTAACAGCAGCTTAAATGTATGCAGTGCCATAAATTCAGAGTAAAAGGAAAACAGTTGGAGATGGGGAAATATTTTCTTCCATTAAAATATTTATGAAGCTATGAAGTGGCGTTAATGCCCAGCCCAGGATTAATTTAACAGCCATCTCATTCTCTGGGTCCGTGCACTTAAACGTTACTTTCATTCCCTCCTTCTACTCAGCTCCTGGGCTGCATACTTACTCTGAGTCCTGATTAGAGATGGTGGAGTTGCGGTTCTTGCGGAAGCCGGAGAAAATGGACAGCACACTGCGTCTCTTCTTCCTCCTCAGTGATTGGGCCTGATGGAGGGATGACAGCTGACTGAGGGGGAGAGGAAGAGGAGCCAAGAAAGGAGGAGAGATGAGCTTATTGGTAATGACAACACGGTGAGTGTCTACTGTAAATTGAAATGTCATTTTTGTACATTTGTTATGTTATTTATTGTTATGTTATTTGTTATGCAATCAGCCACCAACTATTATTTAGTGGTATTCTTTAATGAACACTGTAAATAAATGAACCGCTTGATAATGACAGGCTACATACTTTTCTTGGTTCTCTATTTGATAAATCTGACAGAAGGCATCGTTTTTGCTGCCTCAGTGAATCTTTTTATGCACTGCTGGTGAGCATAAAGCACACACACACGTAACCTTATATCCCTTGGGCGGTTAGCTACCATTTTCAGTTGGTCGGAGCAGATATGTTGCTGTTCAGATTTGAACTGCATAAATCTCTGCCATGTAGAAAATGTTTCTGAGCTACAGTGTAGCCAAAAACTAAGCTTGCTAACCAAAAAAAAATGTTTTAAATCTGGCAGTAATACATCAAATTCTTACAAAATTATACAACCAATTAAAGCTAAAATCTTAACCTAGAAGTCTTTTGTTTGTTTTTAATCAGTAGCTGGTCAAAATGTTACTAATTTGTCTTGTTTGCAAAACGTTTAACAAAAACTGAACTTAGCAGTTTAGCATTAGCCTTAAGTTAGACAAACTCTGGTTGATTATAGAAGAAAAACTGCCACTGTTTGTTTTTTAGCCTTATACCACTCATTTTACAGTTACTACATTATCATATAATAATGTAGCTTTCATTTTTTTAGATAACTCATTTTAGGCTCATATCTTTTAGTTGAGTTTGTGACATTCATACAAAATCCCTGAGACCTAAAAACAACTAGCTGCGACTGCTTATGTGCTACTGGACTACAACATTCAGAAAACAGGAAGTGACATCAGCATTTA
>OOFC01029213.1:0-12260 GCA_900323345.1 Pseudochromis fuscus | reverse complement strand
GGTGGATGGGTGGGTGGAGGATGGATGGATGGATGGATGAAGGGATGGATGGATGGATGGATGATGGATGGATGGATGGATGGATGAATGGGATGATGGATGGATGGATGGATGGATGGATGGGATGATGAATGGATGGATGGATGGATGGATGGATGGATGGGATGATGAATGGATGGATGGATGCATCCATCCATCCATGGGTAGATAGATGGATGGATGGGTTGATGGATGGATGAAGGGATGGATGGATGGATGGATGGATGGATGGATGGATGGATGGATTGGATGAATGGATGGATGGATGCATCCATCCATCCATGGGTAGATAGATGGATGGATGGATGGATGGATGGGTTAATGATGGATGGATGGATGGATGGATGTATGAATGGGTTAATGGATGGATGGGTTAATGGATGGATGGATGGATGGGTTAATGAATGATGGATGGATGGATGGATGGATGGATGGGTTAATGAATGATGGATGGATGGATGGATGGATGGATGGATGGATGATGGATGGATGGATGGATGGATGGATAGATGGGGTCTTTTGATCAATCATTAGCTAGGTGCACTGCTCCAAGGTCGCTGTCTTATTGCATCTTTCCTAATTATCTGAATTCATTAGGTTTGACAAAGACCCTCCTCCACTGTTCCTGTCACTAAAGCTGCACTACACTTCCCTGAGATTTTTTTTTACAACCACAGCTCCTGCTTTGTTTAAAGGCCTTGGGAGTAAACTGAATAGCGCTTAAAGGCACAGTTTTGGGCCAACTTTATCCTGTTAGTTTTGTTTAAATGAGTTTTGTTTTTGTCTGGTTGTTTTGTTTTGGTTTGTTTAGTTTTTTGCAAAAGAGTCCCTCAAAACCATACTGCCAGGTTACCGCATTATACTTATTTGTCTCCAGTGACTGGGATTAAGTAGGTGTGTATTGTAAGCGTTTGGTTCCTCTAATAGTTACATTTCCAAAAATCTAAGATAAATAATTAGATTTTAATCTAAAGTCCATAAAAAAGGTGGCATACTGTGACAAACATTTCATTATCCTGGCCCTGAAGAAATAATGTGATGAATTAAAAACAGAAATTATAATAAGGGCTTCGCTGACACTGTTAGAATTCCCATTAGTGTCCAAGAAAATGAAAGATCTTTCATCAAAGCCTGAGATGACAGCACTGTATCATTCACTTCTAGCACTGGATCTGTCTTTTTTCTTCACTCAAATTAATGCTTATCTGTAGTTCTACAATGAAATACTTGAGTTTTCTCCCTCTATTTAATCTGATTATTTAGTCTGTCCATGGAGAACAATTTTGAACAATGAAGAAGAAAAACACACCTCCCTTTAGCATCACTTACTGCACTGACAGAAATAGTTTTCCTGATTTGAAAAGTGGATTTCATCACGAGCGTAAACACTGTTGTAACTGAAGCACTTG
Source organism: Pseudochromis fuscus (assembly GCA_900323345.1). NCBI lineage: Eukaryota > Metazoa > Chordata > Actinopteri > Pseudochromidae > Pseudochromis > Pseudochromis fuscus. Next base: position 10,812 of record OOFC01029213.1, on the reverse strand, counting down.
TTTTCTTTCCTTGTCCTGCAACATGAAACTATATCAAATGTGAAGCAGCCATCCCAAGTGTATTACATTTTAATGGTGTTATTACAGAATACGAGTACAATTAGTCCATCAGCAGAAAGAGGAGATAATTTCCAGTGGCTCAGCTCCATTTAATGGCATTTCCAGAGATGCTGGCACTGCAGAATTGACCCTGTAGCAAAGGACTGCAACAGTGGACGGCATTTAGAACCATAAACAGCTACGTATAAGTTGTGACTGTGTAAAAAAGTAACCTGTAAAAACTGATGTGGGAAAAGGCTTAAATACAGCAATAGGTATTCCATGTCTGTATTTAGACAGTGATTATCTAAAAGTCATTGTCTTTTTTATTCATAAGAAATAGGATAATATGCAAAGTCCCTCTTGAATTCAATTTATATTCAACACCATAATTTAGAATTACAGCAAGCAGTTCTGTGCATAGTCTTAATTCAGACACTGCTGCTTTATTATATCCTGTAATGTAGTGTCATAAAAAGGTAAGTTGCTTGAGATCAGATGATGTATAGCTTCAGTAACACCCATTCCATGACATCAATTATTCTTTGACACTTTCACGGTTGTCGGGCCACCCGTAATGATATCCGATGGGTCAACTTGAAATTGGACAGGTGAGACGGTATGTCATCTTGACATAAGGACAATGGAAACAGCATGAGCGTTGACAGCGACAAAATTGATTTAGGGGCATTTTTCGCCAACATTTTTTGCGAGCGTTGAGATCATCCTTGGCTGGTAAACATGTGATTTATTGAAGCCTTGCATTTGGTTGTTGTTATGAAATTTGAGTGTATAATGATTCTTTAAATATGGTTTTACTAGCAAAACTGTATAGAGCTTTGTTTTTTTTTCACAGTGTACAGATTGTCATTAAAGTTTCAGAAATGTTATAAAGATTATATTGTTTTCTCTCAGAGGCTTTGTTGGAGAATGGTGTTTGTTTGAATGTCGATATAATGCAAGAACCTTAAATGTAATTTATTCAAATATCGACCTGTACAACCTTTATATGTTATTAATGTGATGTTGTCAGAATAAAAATCGAGTTGAATTCCAGTTGTGAGAAGCTTGACGACGCCTCTGTGGCTTTGAAAGCAGTCATACACATTCCTGAAAGAGATTATCATCAATGTCTGAGCTGCTGTGGTTGCATGTCAAGGATCCCTGATGTTTATTTTTCCTCTCTGCTTTTAAAACTGCAAGACAGGAGAGCCTAATCAGACTCAAAGTTCTTTTATTACCATGAGGAATCATGTAGCCTTTGCAGCTGCTGCCTTGTTCTTGTCACTCCTTAAAAATGATAAATGATTTTGCAATGTATTAAATAAATTACCTAGAGTGTTGTGAGATGAAGAGAGCGCTGATACTGTATGTGGGTGGGTGCTGGATAAAGATGTCCTTGAGGTATTTCATGCAAGAAAAATTCACAGTGGATTAAAACAAAGCAGACTATTTCAAGTAGCTGTTTTGCTTCTGATGATATGCCTGCTATATGTCTTTCAGATGATTTCCAGTAACTTCTACAGATGCTTTAATAAATCTGTTAGATACATATTCAACATGAATTTATCTGACTGCTTTGTTTTGTCAGCTACGTGTGACAATTTGTGTCTATTTTGTCCCATGTGGCACGGATACATTTTTATGGACAAAGAGTTCCTTATTCTTTCCTCAGTATTTCTCTGTTTTAAAATTATTAGATGATTGGTTTTGTTTATTTTACTGAGACTTGCTATTTGTGCCCAAAGCTTTGTTATCTGTGCTTCATCGATTTCTGTGGTAGATTATCTTATGCTACATTTTTTTGTATTTATTGAAAAACTTTTGAAAAACTTTAGAAAAGTGTCTGCATGTATTTGAATTTGTAGCTCAGTAACGACAGGATTATCCATTTTGTTGTCACTATTTTTTCTATTGTAAATGTTAACAGAAACTAAAATTACTGACACATACTAAATTACAGATAATGTGAGACGGAGAAGAATTTTTATGTAGCTATTTTTACTCTATCCTTTTCTATTTCTTATTTATTTCCAACTTGTGTTCTTGTATTCCTTTTAACTTTGACATGTTATCAAGAGTTGGTAAAGTCATTACCTGAGGTTTTCTGTGCTTGTTTCCCATTGTGCCTATGGAAATATGACTGGCATATGTTTATACTGCTATTCACACTGTGTTTGTGATTCCTTTGTTAAAGTGTTTTATTTTTGCACTGAAAGACTGGGTTTCTTATTTTACTGTGGTAGTATGACTCAGTGGAATAAAAAAACTAATAATGAGAAATTCAGGGTTTGTTTTATAGATATCCATAGATATAAACATAAAACATAAATGAAATATCAGATATAATTCATACCCAAATACAAACTTCCTAAAAAAATTACAGGAATTGTAAAACTTGAGCAAACTGTGTCATGTTAAACACACCCATCCCATGGTGTTCACCTAAAATTGCACATATCCCTGATTAAAAGTTTATAGATGAAAAGCCAACATGGAGCCTGGGGTAATGAAATCCAAACTGTAAGACCTTATGTGTCACATAAAATCACATCCACAAATACCCAAACAAGGCAGAGTCAACCCTTTTTTTAATCCCCCCAAAACTAAACTTTTATTTAAATAATATATTGTATTCAGTCTTTGTGGTATATGGTTCTGTCAGGAACAGTGGCAACTGTTACAAGATACTTTCATGGCATAAAAGCACCCACTCACACACATGCATACACCCACACAAACACACAGATACACAAACAAGGACAAACAAAACAGGCTCAACTAACCAAACACATTTGCCCAAAGAAGGAAATCCACAAACACACACAAACAACTGACATGTTTCTCTCTGTGGATCCCTGATGTGATGAAACAGGACCAGATGCACTGTCACAGCCTGCACTCTGTTCTTCAAGTCTATACTGTTTAACATTTCAGCACCACGGACAGTGCCTCAGCACCACGGACAAAAGAAGTCAAGGAAGTGTTCAAGGTCCATTCAAAGTGGCTAAAACGGGTGGTTATTTCATACATGGAGCGCTGGGTGTTACCTACGGTCCAGTGAGTCGTGTGTCCTCTCATTTGAGGTCAGTAAGTTTCTGGTCAGGGTTCCCAAATACATCAAGTCCTCAAGATTCTCAAATGTATTTTTTTTCCAGTCTGTATTTTAGTTGCATGGAAATGACACAACCTGATGAAAACCTGCCAAGATGTGAAAATTGGCTAAGAAAGTAATTTCTCTACCTCCCATATGCTTTAAGTTTAAGTTATAAAAATGTAATATTAACTCCAGAGTTTATGGAATATTTTTTTATTCAGTCTCCTCAGTGCGTTATTAATGTACAAGTCAAACACCCTCAAGGAATCACAGAGGGCACGACCATATCTTGGATGAGAAAAGGGGAAGAGAGAAAGTTGCAATAAAACCAGAGTAAATCCCTCTGATACCATTTGGCAGACGGTTGCTTGATATACCTCAGGCTGGATATTAAAAATCTCAGATGGGCTGTCCAACTGACAACTTAATCCATTTAGAGACACTGAGTAAGCAGCAGGAAGCTGAGTCAGGGTCAGTGTACACAGAGGTCTGTCATTTCTCACACCAGGCACAATAAGTTTTTCTCTAGTAATCTATTCCACAAGCTTAAGAGTTAGACGCAAAACAGCAGTGAAGCAGGAGGAAAATGCAATCATCGTGTTTTGATATCATGATGATTAAAAGGTATACCAACATGAAAGCCTACTCAGACTGACGCTGCATAAGTACTTAAAAAGGACCACATACACACTATAATGTCTGACATTAAAAGAAACAAAGAGTGAGGCTATAAGGACATCATCGACTCGATGTGAAAATATATTATGCAAAATCCTTGAATTGCGAAGAGTAGACAAAATGACCTTTTGAAAACGGAGCAGTTCAATATGTTAATTAGAACCATGTTTCAAGGTAGCGCAACACTGGCTGGGGGCATAGTGGTGACTTTCTTTTTAGCATCCTTACAGAGCAGTGACTGTGTTTTCTATTATTATTTTTTTTTAAATAATTAGATAATAAAATAAGTAGGAGTCAGACGTATGTGATGACAGAAACATCCTGCACCAGGATAGGAGAGAACAGAAGAGAAGAGGGACATTTATGCAATTAAGATTTTATGTAGTCACCAATGATCATACATGGATTTTTCACAGTCTACCTGTATAATCTCCTCAATATAGCTTATTTAATAGAAATGACATTAATAATAAGTAATGTACAGCATAACACTGTAAATAATTTCACATTACAGGGTAGCTTACTTGATATCAACACAGACATTTTTTATCCAATTAGCTTTGTCTGCTACTGAGATCCTCTGTGACAGCGCCTACACATATAATTAAAGGTAATTAAAGATTTTAAAGATATTCTATTTGTTACTGTAAACCAGTCAGCTATGACTTTGCATGTTGTTAATTTGTGAGTCTTATGTGCTGGGCAGACAGATTACCTATTTCCTGTCTTTATATTAAGCTAAGCTAACTGGCTGGTGATTGTAACTACCTATTAATTATAATAAAAATAGCCACGTTAGTCTTTCTTATCTGACTCTAAGATAAAGTTGAAAGTATTTTTTTCAAAGGGAACCCATTTCTGTGAGGAAATTTGAATGATGTGCTGGCTGGTAATCAAACCACTTCCTGAACTATTTTGAAATAATTTGTTTGGATTATTATGAATCAAAACATTTTACTGTGGGTAACTCAAAGCTGTAGGGTTTTTAAGGTTGGAACAATTTTGTAAGGACACTTTCCACCACAGTGTATTGATGTTGAGGAAAAATCATAGTGTACAATGTAATGAATAGTCTTTCAGATGCGTTGTGGGCCCAGTTAGTGACAGACACACACACAGATAGATAGATAGATAGATAGATAGATAGATAGATAGATAGATAGATAGATAGATAGATAGATATCAGTCAAAATCAAACTCATCATTATGCATAGCTCCTAAAACCTGGACGTTAATCCCAATACTGGAAGCCCGAAATAGGCAAGACACGACACAGTTTGTTTGTGTTTTTTCTGAATATCAAATCCTTCAAACTGTGCAGTCGTACAGTTGGTAATGTTAGCTTACGATGACTCATATATTGACAGAGGCATTTACACTCAATTTATCTAAGATTTTCAAAAATATCAACTCTGACAGGTGTTATTGTCTGTGTTCTGACTTCACCTCAACAACGTGACAGAGAAACACTGGGAGGGCAGACTGAATGGGGGGTGGGGGGGGGAGACATTCATTGTACTGTCTCTTGTCCTTCTCAGACCAGTTCCTGATGAAATTTTTAACCAGTCTGCATCCACTGGTAGTTCAATAGTGCCATCTTCTGGAAATTACTTGCTATTGTGCCTCTTTCTTGTGTATGTATATATATATATATATATGTATATATATATATATAAAACTGTATTTTCTGGTCCCTTGTGTGTCCTTCAGTTCTCTCACACAGTCTATGTTTATTCTGAGTTAATCCAATCCTAATGCTTCCTTCACCATGCTAGTTACTACTTTTTTAGTAGTCACTCGTAACAAATATATCAGATAACAGATAAATTGCTGCAAGAGTGAACTGATTTTATTTTCTTTAATGCAGTACTGCCTGTGATATTGATCTCATCTTAGTTGGACAAAGATGATATTTTTACAACTGCTGATGAATGTGCACTAAATAGATACACATTCAAAGTGATACACATTAGTGTTGAACGTTCAACAATCCCTGTAATAATAGCAGAATATGTAGCTGTAGTGGTAACAGCACGCATGAATGATTGTAGCAAATAGTGTGATTAAAGGGCATACATTTGGGACGATTACAACATGAGAAAACATATCTTTAAATTCATTTAAGTAGAACTCCTGATACTCACCATGTGTCCACTTATTTAGCATGAGAAGGAGAGAAAATCCAATGTTCACAGGACTGAATTTTAATTATTGTTTATTTAATGTTAAATTCTTTCTTAAAATGTATCCATACAAAATATTAAATAAAAAAATAAAAAAAACACCTCCATGCCAGATAGGGCCCAATTGCCAAAGGGGGAGGTGCTTGAGCACCTAAAGCCCCCTACACCTGTAAGTATTGCACCTATTATGAGGGGATGTGACAGCGCTTGGCTTGTTGCCAGGAAACTCCCCGTGTGACAGTACCACTTGTGTTAATTCTGCAGATGCACCAAAGCCATCTCATGTCTGCTCTGAAGCTGAATCTGCTTGGTCCTGTTTTCCTCCACTTGTTGTTCAGAGAGTGTTGTCACAGTGCAGGTAGGAGGGTTTGTATTCTCACTACTACAAGTGTTAGTAAAGTCTGTGTAACATGCCTCAGGAGGTTTGTATGAAATTGAGATTGTTTTATCTACTGTAAATCATTTGTTGGTGATAATAATGCTTCAGTAGACTGCATGTTAGTGTTTTCACTGAGGAACAGAGAGTTTCATCATGGCCACCAACATACACTGCTGTAAGCAGCCTAACATTCAGCAGCTTTTTTACTATAACCAACTAAAATCTTCCCATTAGAGAGAGGCACTGAACAGAGTTGTCTCATGTCTCCTCTACTTTTTGCTTTGATTATAGAGTGTCTAGTTGAAGTGAGTGACCAGGTAAAGGATATTTAAGCACAGATCATAAAATTTCACTTAATGCTGATGTTGTTTTTTTATTTATGGTTGATCTATTGAAATCTATACCTGCTTTAATCAAGGCTATTGATGAATTTAGTTTGGTTTCTGGATATAAAGTAAAGTATGATAGGTCTCTGGCATTACCACCTGGAAACACCATTAGCATTGGTACCTCAGGATATTTACTGTTTAAATTAACCAAAAATTAATTTAATTTCTTTCCATCCAACTCCTATTTGACTAAACTGAATTTCTTATTCTCTGTCACAAAAATCAGATCTTCAGAAGTTTTACAAAATTTACTTGGCAGAATTGCAATTATTAAAACCATTGTCCATCCTCACCTGTTGTATTCAATACAAATGCTACACACCTGTATCCCTCTGATGTGGTTTGAATCAATACATTTTGCATGCAATAAGGAACTATTTAAATTAAATCCCATTCTTCAAAGTGACAGAAATGATCTTACATTGAAAGCAGCAACGCTCCACTAAAAAAGTTATATGTGATCAGTTACTGCTGAATGAGAAGACAACAACTAAAGTTCAAAAGAGCTGTGCAAAAAAACTTTGGTATTCACCTAGACAACTTGGAGATGTTTTGTATAATGCCACAAAAATGACTATAAGAAACATAAGAAAATCAATAAACTACACGTGACTCCAGAAATATGTAGTAAATATAATAATTCATGTTCTGCCATATGTCAGAAATGCCAAAAACAACATGGCACCTATTTTCATTCAAAGTAACCCTGTCCACTTATTGGAACATTTTGTACTGCAGGAAATACTTGGCAGTAAAATTAAAATAAATAAAAAATTACCCAAGATTTTGTATTCTTGGTATCAGCTCTTCATCTGGTCTAAACATTCAACTGTTTGTATCATATTGTAGGCAGCGCTGCTTTCCACACCAACACTATCATTATGGCATGATGAATTACTAATAAACTGTCCCTCATGAAAGGTTATTTCATGTGTTGCAATGAGCCTTAAACAAATAGGTAAAAGAGTGGCCTCCCTTAATAAAGTATTTTATGGGTGGTCAGCAATAGTTTGTGTTGAGGTAGATTGACTGAAAGGTGAATAGTGAGCGGTTTGTGTTGTCATCATTTCGCCCTTTCTATTTGATTATTTTTTTGTATATTGTTGTGTTTAATTATAGGTTAATGTCTATGTGGAAACAACTCTATTAAAAAAGTTGTGTATTTAATTTTACTTTATGTGCATGCTGCTTTTGCATTATGTTTGTTTTGTTGTATCATGATCATTTAAAACAAAGTGGCAAAAATGAACAGACTAATAGCTTGGAAGGATTTTGTACAGTCTGCAGCACATACTGATTCAATAAGGATGTGCCCCTGTAAAAAAAAATGCAGTTTTGCTCTGTATGGAGTGTTATGGTATCTTACAATCATTTCAACAATTGAAACCACATAAAAATACAACAGCTGAATTTTTCCTTCTGTCCATATCCAGGGCAATGAGGCTGTTAAAACGTTAAACAGCTGTTGCTGTTGATTTCAAAAGATAACGGTGGAACTGGATGTGTGACAACAAGTGTAAAAGTACAACTAGATTCATTGTTCTGGCAACTTGACTGGAGGTGAAGGTACACCACTTGCAGCTGCTGTGTGTTTACATTAGGTTTTCATTGTTACACCCAATAATGCAAATATGTAGAGAGATTAGCAAAGTTAATATTGTTAATAAATATATCCATCAAAAACACACAGAATGCAAACACAATCACCATAAAGTCTCAGAAGACGTAAAGATAAGCAGTGCTGTGCAAGATCACACTTCTATGGGATAGTGGACAGTTTGATTCAAAGAGATAAATTTCATTCCATCTCCCTTCAGTAAAACCTCAGCCGACACTCATCTCCATCCCCGGTCATTTTCTCCTCTGACTGGTTGTTGCACATTGATAAGTTCAGTATTTTACAACCTGTCACTTTCCAGAGGAGCAGATGACCATAATAGAGAGACCTTTTGGTTTTAAGTTAGTTCTCTTTATTCTAGCCTGGCTCGTAGCTGCTGTTCAACTCTGCAGCGGTGGTGAGGGGGAGATGTAGAGAAACACCATCGTAATGTTACATTACCTGGATTCTTTTTCATTTTCCAGTGCAACAAACAGGATGCACAGCATTTGGACAGCTGATATACCAACACTGGGACCTAGCTAGACAATCTATCTACTGTAACTTAATCAGCGCCATCAGTATCCACTAAATACAAAAATTATTTTTCTGGCTGAGGAGGTGATGCCTGCAAGATCGCAGTAAACGCCTCTTCCTGCAAATGAGCAGATTCTGAGAGTTAGTTGTCACAGGAGCATTCGGTTCAACCCTGACAAATACACCTGAATATTCATTTTAATTTTTGCAGATATTAAAGTTTTGCCTTCCCAATTTAACAACTTTCCCGATAGTTACTAGACAGACTAACGCTTTCATTTAATTCCCCCTATTTTGTACTACCAAACAATATATAAATATGCAGATAATAACTTCTAACAATCTATAATGTAGTTGTAAGCAAATTTAAGTGTTTATTACTCCAATGACTATAACTCCTTCTGTGGGGATATATAAGTAAAGGTCAGTGTATAAAAAAGAATGACAATTAAATAAATAAAAACTTAAAAGCAATAATAGATCCTTTAAAAAAAGTTGTAATTGTACTTACAACTTACAAGCTTGTATTTGCTCACAACTACAATACAGTGCCACCTTTGTCATGTGTATAATGCTAATCAAGCCAAATAGGGGAACTTGGTGGGTTAATTGGTGGGAATAAAACTTGTTGCATATGTAAATAAGCAGCTGTTCACAAATTGTTTCTGCTGACTCGAGTGGACAAAAAAAGACAAATAAATAAGTCAAAGCTATATTTTACTGCGGGTTCAGAAACAGTATAATGTAATAAAGAGTATATTGCCTAAAGTTAGTTCTATACTGTGATTTCCACAAGCTTTGTATAAGGTAGTAATTTAACTAGGTGGCTTGTGGTAGTGTTACTTTTCATTTTCTACTGTTGGTCATGTGAGTCTGGTAATACAGTTTTATGGTGACTTTAGAAATTAGATCAGTTAATTATTAGATTAATGGAATAAAATTTCCTTGAATAAAGTTTGCATGCTGGATTTAAATACTTAAATACAATACAACATTTACTGATAATGTTTACAACTGATCTTCAACTTATTTAGTCACAGTCATATTTTTGTATTTAATCAAACTGTGTTTTGGGCATTTTCCTATTCCCTTCATCTCAAAAATGTATTTGTCCATCTTCTTCTCCTCCCACTTCAGAAAACTCTGTTTTTGTCTCGTCACTGCAGAGTTTCAAGGATGAAAAGACGCTTTGAAGCAGGAGTCTTCTTGATGATGGGAGCTCTCACTCTGTTGTTCCTCTATATCTGTAATCATTTTATTGACCACAAAACCATACATACCATAAATGTGAGAGAGTCTGACAACCAACAAAGGCCACCCACCAAAAACAACTCTTATGTATACAACTGGCCAAGATGTCAGCAGAACATGTCTGCTGCTAACATCACAGGCTTCAGCTCTTTTCCTGATAATATGAAAGATGTTTTCTACTACCAACATTGTCGCCATTTCCCCATGCTGCTGGACGTTCCTGACAAATGTGGAGGAGCTGATAAATCTGCAGAAGTCTTCCTGCTGCTCGTCATTAAAAGCCCCCCTCTGAACTACGAACGCAGAGAGGTGCTACGTAAAACCTGGGCTGAGGAGAGATTGGTCAACGGTGTGTGGATCCGAAGGATCTTCATCGTGGGGGCGTCAGGTGATGGTTTTGAGAAGCAAAGATGGAACAAACTGCTCGAGCTGGAGCAACGTGACCACAATGACATCCTCCAATGGGACTTCACAGACACATTTTATAACCTCACCTTGAAGCAGGTTGTCTTCCTGGAATGGATGGAGAGGAACTGTCCAAATACTCGTTTCCTCATGAACGGTGATGACGACGTCTTTGCCAGGACAGACAACATGGTTGTGTATCTCCAAAGCCTCAAAGACAATGATGGAAGCAAGCATCTCTTTGCTGGTCACATAAT
>OOFC01029212.1:40384-60668 GCA_900323345.1 Pseudochromis fuscus | reverse complement strand
TACTGCAGTGTGATGTATTGTTAATGACGGAGGAAGCAGCAAGTGGAAGGACAGCAGAAGGGAAGGGTGGTGGGGCTTTTTAGAGGAAGTGAAGGGAGGGTCGGGACGTCCTGACCTGTTGGGTCTTCTGTCAGTCAGTCTGCATCCTCCGGAGCTGACCCTAAGGCTGCTATTTTAAATCTTCCCCCCTCATCCAGCCCAGCAGCTGGACCCAGACTATTTATAGCACCACCGCTGCCCTGGGATAAGCAGGGGTGGAGAGCAGGAGGAGGAGCTCAGTTTGTGGATGTATAAACTCAGATTTGAACACAGAACCAAACAAATATTGCCATTACATGCAGTGTCTGAGCACTAGGATTACTGGCATTTCTGTTTATTTATGGGCATGAAGCAGTGCATCTTTACTGGTGGAGCTGCACAACTAGACATGAAGTCACATAATGCCAATACTTGACTTGACCCTGACCTTTAATTATCCCGTAACATTCAAAAAGCCCATGAGCTTCTTTCCTCCTTTTTTTTTTTTACCTATCACTGTAGCACTGTAATTATTCAGTGAGGTACTGTGTGATGTTTCACAGCACAATATTGCACTAGCTGGACCTTCTTGCTAGTTTGCACATATAGGCTAGTATTCACATTTTCTGTGTGTGTTTATATTCATTTTCATAACACGTGTAGTTTTTGTTTGGGGTGATGCAGGATTGCTGATTACGTAGCCGAGATGGGACTGCAGGCGGCCTTTTGCTTGCATGGTTTAGAACAGACTTTGGTTTGTGGCACTGTGGTTTTTTTGGGCTCTAAACAATCCCCCTTTGTCTCTCACTGGGTACAAGTACCCTCTGTTACTGCATCCTCACTGATCTGCACAGCCGGACACCCAGTCTGACTGTGCTGCTCTCACAGTGCCACAGCCCCTCTCCCTGGCAGCAGCACTGGCTGAAGCATAGCCTTGTTTAACTGGATGTTTTCATTAATCAAACTGCTCAGGCAGAGGCTGGTTTGATTCAGCCGTGTGACACAGAGAGGTTTGATTCCCTATCTTTCACCTGAGGTTGATGTCTCTTTCTTTCTGTCTGTTTTTGTAGATGATCCCATGTCTGGCCTGTTTAGGAAGCCTATGAATGACGATGGTGATGTGTACACTTCCCTGCTGTCCAATCAGAGCTTCACATCAGGCCGGGAAGCCTCCTATCTGTCGGACGACCTGAAACCAACAAACCACTCCTCTGCCACCTCGGCCCTGGATCACTTCTCAAGTGACACCTACAGCTTCAGCTCCAGCACCAAGATGACTTCCAACCTCGCCGATGACATGCCGAAGTCTCTGCTGGGCTCGGATAAGACAGAGTCCTACAACTACATGGATATCAGCCATGGGGATGAGCGCCATGACCAGCACCAGGGGGCTCTACATAGCCTGGCAGACAAAGGCTCAGCTGGTCATGACTTATTGGGCAGCTACATAGATAAGAGCCCTGGACGAAATGATGGCGATGAGGATGAAGAGGAAGAAGAAAATCTGGGTCCTGCCCTGGGCTCGCACTCTTTCCCATACGTGGAGGAACCATCTGACGAGGAGCTGACAGACTACCGTTCCTACCGAAACCTGGGTGGCACCCCTCAAACTGCCAGCCCCGTGAAGATCACCCTGACCGAGTCGAAGCCTCCCGCCACCAAGGCTGAGCCGCAGCAGCATCCCGCTCCGGTCAGCGTGTCCGACCGTGAAAATGTCCTCAGTGTGGGCTTACAGGGGGTTCCCACGGTGACGCTATCAGAGCCGGAGGACGAAAGCCCTGCTTCCACTCCCAATACTTCACCAACACGTAGGCACAGCACACACTCACACACAAACACCTGTCACGAACAAATTTACATTTTGTCATGGCATAAATTGTCATGTCGCCCACCTGTGTCTCATTTATTTTTAATAGCATAAAAAGCCAGTGCTCCTTTAGCTCTTAAAGTGAGACAATGTAACTTTACTTAAAATTGTCAATGTAATCATATAATGGAAAATTCTAACTAACAGTAGTAGTGTAAGTAGACATTTATAGTATGTGTTGTGTTCTTTCAAATGTTATAATGTTTATTTAAGCTCTGTGTCAGGATTAGTAATGTGAATAAGACACTAATTTCTACTTTTCTCTACATTTCTGTGTGAGCAGAAAAAGACTTCTCCCGTGACATGTACAAGGCTGATGCTGGGAAGCCTGCAGCTTCCAAGAGCAGTCCAGGCACAAAGGCTAGCAGCAGGGAGCACGACGGCAGCAGCGCAGAGTCTGGAGACTCAGAGATTGAGTTGGTGTCGGAGGAGCCTCCCAAGGCCAGTAGCAACCCATTTGCCCAGCCGCCGAAAAGCAAGGGCACTTTCAGCCAGCCTAACAACCCCTTTGACAATCCCCCAGTTGCCAAGGGTGGTTTTGGCCTTGCTGGCAGCCACGCTCCACCCACAGCCTACAGCATACTGAGGGAAGAGAGAGAGGCAGAGCTCGACAGTGATCTCTTCATTGAGTCCGCATCTGAAGAAAGCCCAAAGAGAGAGCAGGGCTTTGGTGGCCCCAAACAGGGAGTCAGTCCCCCCTCTCCCCTGGTTCCTAGCGCCGTCCCTCCCCGTAGTGTCCCTGAGGTGGCTCCGGTCGAGCCCCCGATCACAGAAAAGGCCAAGAGTCCAGTGAAAACAGAGGAGGACCACCCCAGCAAGCCCAAGCCCCCAACTGCTGCCGTGCCTCCAGAAGTGCGATCAGAAAAGCCCCAACAGGATGACACGCACAAGTTCACCAGCGAGGGGAAAGGAGACTTAGGAAAACCTGCTGCGTCATCCTTTCTGGGGGGCTTTAATAAACAAAAAGGTTAGTCCTGAAATTCTTATTTTTTCTCTTTTATCAGACCTGATTCTTTGCACAGGAATCTAACATTGTTGTTATGACCCCAAGGAAGCATTAGAATACAAAATGTCTGTCAAGGTTTCATTGTTAGAGACATCTCACCGTGGCTTATTAGAGGGAGGTGCAGTATTATGAGTCCTGACTTTGCAGGGATATGAACTGTCAGTTGGATTTGTGTTTAATGCCTTACCTGTCAGATAAGAGGATTAAAACAAAATGTGGATATAATTAAAATAATTAATACACCACATGGGTTTGTTTACCTCCTGGTAGCCACCTGCGTGTTGACACTGTTGTTGACAAGGCCGGGAAATAACAGGTATTGCTGAGAGAGATGGGATGTTCCTCTGCTGAGTAGGTTCCTCTGTACTAGGAGTGGGTGGGAAGTCCTTGTGCTGTGCTTTCCCCAGATCTGCTTCCCCCTGGTGGTATAATAGGAAAAAAAAGCAGAGCAATGGATGCAATGATTCATATTTATGTCTATTCATGCTGAGTGAACTCAGCAGCTACACTGTGTAACCTGTAAACATTACTTTCTGGTCTCAGTAGAAAAAGCACAAATTAGAAAATTGCAAATGTTGGGGGGAAAGCATCTTGAGGGCATCTGGCTTCTTACATCACTCTTCGACATCCTGTGATTAGATAAGTCAGACATGCCCATCGCAGTCGGTGGTTAATGCCGTCTAAGCTGCACATTTGATGCTAGCATGGATGTTTTGACGTCTATTGGCTGTTCTCTCTGTCCTTGTAAACAGAGGGTTTACATAATCCTGTGATGTTAAAACTGGGGCACACTCCTACTTAAAGGCTTTAAAGGCTTCATCTTAAATTTGACGTATTTTTAGTGCGAAAGAAATCACACCCAAATCAAATTTTCTGTTTGCACTGGCTCCTCTGTGGCAGCTAAAGAAACATGGGTTTGTGTGTTTCTTGAAACTCGCTGTGTGCTGCTGACACTCCTGAGCAAATTGAATCAGGCAAATAATCACACACAAATGTAAATTGACACAATTGAATAGCAGCTGTAAACAGTCGTCATGTTGTGTTTACTCAGACCGTGAGAAGGTTCTGGAAATGCTAAAAAGCAGGTCACTTGTGTTTATTCTCCACCACTAGAGGGTGCGGTGCACCTTTGTCACTGCTGCTCTGTTGAAGACGAGCAGATATTGTTTTCATCATTCAGTGCACTTCCACACCAGTTACCATAGCAACAGTGATGGGGGAGCATTTCAGCCTGGATCAGATAAATTGGCCTTTTCCTTTCCTTTCCTTTCCTTTCCTCCTGGTCGGTGTTGGCATAGAGGGCCATCATGGCTGCAGTAAGCAGAAGGTGTGAGGTGTGGCCGTCTGCAGGAGGGGGGACAGAGGGGGCCGACTCACCGCTTTGACAGGATTGAAAAATGACATCAGACTGAACTGTTTAGGAATTGTTTTCTGCTCAATGCTGACACCACAGTGACTGTGCTGTTGCTTGTAAGCTTCCTGGTTTGCTTTTTCAGTCACCAGTCCCTTTTGCATTACAAATGTATTCTGAGGAGGAAATCATAAAGTACAAACACGTCCGGAAGGCACTAAACAAGCAAGTATTGTGCTGTAATGCACAACGTCTCTCATTATGAATTATTAAGAACGAGCACTTTGCCTCATCAATTACTAGTGAGCCATAGTGGAAACAGCTATTTGAATCTGTGGCTGCAACCTTAAATATTATTATGTGCAAATAAAGAAGTACAGACCTGGATGTTTGCCATATTCTTCCTTAACAACATAGAAGTAAGTCTAGCCATTTTTATAAAACAGTGCTGTTGCATCCTGTCTGGTGTGTAGCATGACATCAGACTATAAAATGAGATTTGGTATTTATAGCATGTATTACAGATTACGCCGATAAATATGCTGCTGCTCTAAAAAAAAAATACTAGCAAGCTACAAGGGATACCAGAGCAGCTTGCTAGAAGCTATATGACAATGCATCCACCTGCTTTCATGCTTCATCAAAGTGTATGTGGGATAACCCTCCCATTGCTTGTGTGTGCCCCCACCATTGCCAATCTGAGCTTTTATTGTGAAAAGAAGGGTACCTTTCCTTTCAAAAAAAAAAAAAAAGAGAAGAAGAAGAAAGCTTTGCCTCCGACTATTGCCACCCACCCTCTACCCCCCCAGGCTCTTAATCATTGCATGGATGGTTTGCTGCAGCAGAAACTGTGGTGTTTACAATTTGCCCCCCCCCTCTCCACCCTCCCCCAGCTCAGAGCCATACACATACGCACTTTCCCCGCTCCTTCTGTTCTAGCCAGCGCTGCTCCACAGCATCAGTCTTTGTGCTCCGCGAGTCGGCAGCACCTTGGAAACCTTTCCTCCCTCCCTCCCTTCCTCCCATCGCTGTCATCTCAGCCTCTTTCCCGCATCCTTTTTTCAACCATTCATGCCTTTCTGGGATGAGTGAGTGAGTCGGTCCTACCGAAGAGGGAGACAAAGAAGAAAACGGAGACCATAAAGAGAAAGAGAGAGAGAGAGAGAACAGGGACATTACTGATCACCAGCATGCAGGCCACTGCAGACGTAACCAAGAAGGAAAGCTCCTGGAGCAGCTGGAAGGGCCAGGGTACTGACGTGTTTACTGTCATTTACTCATCCATTTTCTGTGTTTAGTGCCTGCAAGAGACGGAGTGTTATTTCTGCATGTTGGTTTAAATATTCATGACACTGTAAGTGTGTCTTGAGACTGTGTCTGTGTTTTGCATGTGCACATTTTCAATCTAATAGTATTTATAAGTGTTGGGGAATCAAACAGTGCTGTTCACTTCTGCCTCCTTTTACATGGACACACCCTTTCTGCTTCATGTGTGCAACAAAAAAAAGAGGGGGGATGAGAGACGCTGGTGGGTGTTTGGAAAAGAAGTGTATACACACCAGCATGCTGGGAGCCATCTGTTTTGGGTGCATGTTAATATGGATGCCAGTGTTATGGACTAAGGCGTGTCATTGTTATCACCCTCCCTATGTTGGAACTGTGCAAGGGAGCTGCTTTTATATGGCGTATGCTCTGTTTTTGTGTAACGAGGCAGTCAGACCATCCGGACGGCACTGACAGACTGTCTCTATGGTAACCAGGGCACACCCATCCTGATTACATCAGCCCTATCTCTCCGGCTGCCATGGCACCTTGCAGAGACTGGGCCTGGAGAAGAGCATCCTCCGGCCGTCTGTCTCTGTAGCATGGGTGGCTCGGAGAAGGGGCCGGGAGAGAAAATGGCGTCCCTTCATCCACACTAGTTGTGGTTTATTATCTGCAGTTTTCTGTAGGTTTGGCTAAGCTGGGGGAATGTGAACAATCTGTTCCCTGTTTCAAAACAGAGACCATAACTGTGTTAGGTTTTGGCTGCGCAGCTTAGCACTTTGACAGCAAAATAATAAATTGTCACTATTCTGCTGAGTCATTATTCATTTATTTAGACTTAATTTAATGTTTGGCACTGTAATGTTATAGCCTATGTGATGAGATCTGTCCGCAGCGTATTGAACGCATCGAATTAAGCTGACACGGGCAAAGAAGAGAAGTGAGCTGACTTATTTTCTGCTCTTGAATGCCTGTACATCTTCTTGGTGCTGTGGGCATTTTTTGTTTAGTCATTCTCATTGTAATGCACATTACTGAGTCACTGCCACCGAACTACTCAGGAATGATTAAACTATGATGCAGACTGATCCAAAACGCAGTCACGAACGCAGGATTTATTTCAAATACATTACACCTCCAGGACTCAGTATGACACACAATAGCTAATGGGTTTTTTAATGGGTGCAGGAAGTCAAAAAGTATCATCTCATCTGTGTGCACTCGGCGAGTAGTTGATGTTTGGCACCTTGTGGATTTGGGATTCATATCTTCATCTCTCAAGTAAAGGCTTAAGTATACAGCAAAACATGTCACAAATAAGGCAGATTATTACATCAAGAACATGTATGTTTCCCAATGAATACAAACAAAAACATGCTTTCTGTATAGTTATTTTGTAGTAGTATGTAGTATTTTGTAGAAGTTTGTATTTAACAATTCAACCTTTGGATAGTTTAGAAAAACAGGATAGTTTGGTTTTTTTAAATAACAGTGAGATTTGCTTACGGCTGGTGGTAATTTTTCAAATACTAAGAGTAATATCATGTGAGAGCAAAATTAAACTTTAAAAATAGATAAGATTTGTAACTCAAGTAACTCAAAGCAAACAAAGTTGAAACTCTCCTTTTGACGTTACATTCAACACTCATGTTTATACCACATCCAACTTTAAAGTGTCATCCCCAGTTTGCGGCCACTGCAAACCAAATCTTTCCCGACTCTCAGCTGTGAAAGACTGTTGGCAGCACGAGTCTCTTCGCATGTTTTCTCAGTAAGGCTGATGGCTTGTTTGAGGCCACAAGGATGTCTTTAGTGATTTAATGAGGTCAGGCTAAACTAGTTCCACTACAGAAAAGGGGGATGGGAAATCATATAATTGTCACTGGTGTTAATCATTTGCTCTGATTCTCTTCCTCCATCTATATCAGAGGAAGGAGTCGTATCAACAAACAGGTGAAACTTGTACTTCCTCTGTACTGACTCCACATCTGGTGATCAGCATTGTGCTTGGGATTTAAGTCCTGGGGCTTTAAAAGGCCTCACCTGTGGTGTTGAGCTTGTTCTGTTGGTTTTCTGTACTCTATGTAGTCCTTACTATGAATGTTGGGCTCAAACTTTAAACAAATTTGGAGGAGTAAATAGCCCAAACAGTCCAAAATTCACATACTTTTATTTTTAATTCAGGTTGAATTAAGACTCCCATTTTGCCCTGTTAACCTTCTTTAAGCCCGATATATACACTTTTCTTTTATTCATTTGTTGATACAGACGTGACAACTCACAGGCCTCATGTTAAAACCTGCCATTGTCCCTTTGTGTTCAACAATACAGGGAGTGGCTGTCTTCATGTGTCGGGGTGTACAGACACATTATGTGCTGCTGATTCCCCAGATTCGGGGCAAATGAATCCCTCTCTGTTCCCAAAGGAATAGCTCTATCCCCTCCCTCCATCTCTCTCTCTCTCTCTCCAGCCCATCCCCTCCTCCCTCTCTCCATCTCTCAGTCAGTGGTGGGGAGAAAATGGAGCACGGTAACTATGGTAACTGCATCAGGCAGGTGCTCAGCAGATCTCCGCCACCAAAGCATTTTAATGGAGCAGTGGTTACAGTCTGTACGGTTTATTAGCAGCGGGCAGTGTAACAGTGGGTGCTGTGTCTTTAGATACTGAAGTCATATGATGAGACATAAAAGGTTTTCTGATACGCTGACTTTTATTTTAGTCGTTGCTTAACAGTCTTTGTCTCATGTCAGGAGGGCTGCGCTTAAAAGCCTGAGCATAAAAGAGCCCAGACAGAGAGAGAGTGTCTGTATGTGTGTGTTACAGTGTGTGTGCTGGATTGCAATGTGGTTCTTTGGCAACCGCACCCGGTACACGTCCTCCCCCCCACCTCCTCCCCACCGCTCCCCTTCCTCCCCTCCCACAGTCCTCCTGCTCAGGCGAATGCTGATTTGCTGGTGTGGCTGTGGCCCCTCCTCTCCCGTGTAGGGGGGACTCCCCCTTCAGTGCTCTCCTTTTGTCCGTGGATAAAGCAGCTGCCTCTTTCCCTGTTCAGCCATGGGAGCCGCAGGTCAGTACACGCTTCTACTGCAGCTAAAGGTTTTACAGTGTGTGCAGCACATCACAAGGCACGGTCGCTGTGTCCACACCTGTCTCCCTCACAGAGCTGTCTGTGGGTGATGTGTCTGTGTGCTGTTACAGCTGCTGTCTGTGCTACCTGTGCCTGTGTGTGCGTGCGCGCGTGTGTGTGCATCTCCATTGAAGTCAGTAGCCACACGGAGAGTTTGTCAGTGTTGCCAGCAGCAATGGCTTCTGTGGGGAGTGGCGCTTGTACAGCTGCTGTGGCACAATGATCCTGTAGCCACTGAATGAGTCTTTGATTAGGTAGTGGTGGTGCTGGGGTGGGCAGACAGGTGCTGTAATTCACAACTGGTTACTGAGATTATTTATGTGCTATATTACAATGTAGGATGAGTAAGCATGTGGGGAGCAGAGATTCACTCCATCACAATGACTGGTTTTTCACAGTCTAAGTTCAGCCTGCCTTTTTGGCATCCACAGATGCCTTTTAGTGGAGAGTAAAGATGGCCGTCATCACTATGCTGCTCACAGCTCCATGGCTAAAATTAGAGCAGGCAGGCAGGCAGGCGGACAGCTCAGAGGAAGAGAGACACCCAAGAGACCACAGCAGCAATCCTCTCTTCTTCACTGGCGTTAAACTTTACATTACCAGTTCTGATCGCCTCCCTACCTGACATCACGTATTTCCTGGTAGTACTGCAAGTACCAACCGATGCATGGTAAACCGCCGTGCTAGCATTCAGCTAGCAGTGGTGGTGGTAGGGGGGGAGGCAGCTGGTTCAGCAGAAGTGAGGCAAGCAGCAGACAGTTCTCATGGAAACAGGCCCATGTTTTCAGCCGGCACAGACGACTGCCAGATGAGGACCAGTGGAGCTGTAATGCTACACTGGGCTAATCCTCAGTTATCACTTCGCCTTGCTAGTGGCTTTAAATTACAGGCCCCACCACCCAAGAAAAAGTTTTAGATTAGATGGGGGTGGGGGGGGATATGTGTGAGTGTCTGCAGGCATGTCTTCCCTGTATGAGTGAGGTGTTTCACAGCATTAATAAGAATCTGATGCATCGTCATCCTTCATCACTAAGCAGAGCTGCCTCTCTGGCCAGGTCACACTGGACCTTTTATCTGTGAACTGCTGATAGCGCTTCTATTTCTGCTGCTGCTGGTAGAAAACTATAGGTCAATGATTAATGAGCGGGCGGTGCAGGTGTACCTTCAGTGTGGCGTGCCTGTTTGTATGTATGTTTGTATACATATGAGACCGGACCAGGTGCTCCAGATGATAGGACACGTCAGAAAGCCCACCGGCCTCAACTCAGACTGAGGCACCAGCTCGACAAGTTAGAGTCGGCTATTATCTTCCTGCAAAGGTCGCTCTATATATAGGGGTAAAGAAATTGAACAGACCAATCATTGCTCGGGCACCTTCACGCCACCTCACAGCTCCACATCTCACTCTAACCTAATGAAAAGCTGGGTTAGGAAGCTGGGTTAAAACGGGATCACGTGACAGCTGGAGCTCTCTGAGGACACTGGGTTGTGAACAGCTTCCAGTAATTTGACCCAAATGTGCGGTGTGTGGAGCACAGCAGCCTCATCCACTTCGAAAACGATACGACCATGGATGCTCGGGCCTTCGTGATGCGGAGCGAGAGCCTAGGTCATGCTGGTTTATGGGTCCTAACCCAATTTTTCCATGTTCTGTGTTTCCCCCTTCAGCAATTGACCTGCTCTACTGGAGGAATGTGAAGCAGTCGGGGGCCGTGTTCAGCAGCGTGCTTCTGCTCCTCTTCTCCCTGACCCAGTTCAGTGTGGTCAGCGTCGGAGCCTACTTAGCCCTGGCAGCCCTCTCTGCCACCATCAGCTTCAGGATCTACAAGTCTGTGCTGCAGGCTGTGCAGAAGACCGATGAGGGGCATCCTTTCAAGTGAGTGAACATGTAGGATTGTATTCATTTAATGTAACGGGGGGTCTATGAAATATACTTAACTTTTTTTTTCTGTACCTGTGACCAGAGCCTACCTGGAGATGGAAATTGCTCTATCTCAGGACCAGATTAGTAAATATGCAGACAAAATCCTGCTCTACTCCAACACCTGTATGAAGGAGCTCCGCAGGCTGTTCCTCGTACAAGATCTGATTGACTCCTTGAAGGTTTGCCTCATACTTAAATACTGTTTGCACCACTGAACTGAAAAGAGAAGTCAGACTCAACCGCTGTGTGTGTGTGTTTCAGTTTGCTGTTCTGATGTGGCTGCTGACCTACGTGGGCGCTCTCTTCAACGGCCTGACGCTGCTCATCCTAGGTGAGCTCATCCTGACTACACCTCTGACACACATCCAAGTTCTGTTGCTGATCCACACACTGCAGCATTTCACCTTTTTGTTTGTCAGAAAAATCTCCAGAAGACATGACATGTGGCCTTAACCAGGAGTACAGCATGTCCCTCTCCCTGTGTCGGATATACATTTTTGGATATGTTTATTGCACCGCTGTACAATATCTGTTTACTTTTCCAGTTTACCTTAGATAAGAGTAGGGGTTGGGGTGTGCTGGGGCTCCTGCTGACACAGACAGTTACCTGTTTGATCATGTAACCGGTGTAGGTCAGAATGTCTTAACCACTGCTCTTTCTGTGCCTCTGCAGCTGTGGTCTCCATGTTCACCATGCCTGTGGTCTATGAGAAACACCAGGTAGGAAGTTGAGCTTCACAATATTAACAATGATGATGATATTGAAACACGTGGCCCAGATTTTAAACATTTTTTCCTCTGTTTTCAGGCACAGATTGATCAGTACGTGGGACTAATACGGACCCAGGTCAACTCCGTGGTGGGGAAGTGAGTGCCCGTGTTCACATGTTGTGTTCAAAGGCCTGCTCATAGATACATTGTGGAGTTGTTAAATGATAAGCACTTGCTGTTATTTGATTAGAGCCACTTAGTCCCTCCAGTGGTCAGTGCTCATCAGTGGCCAGCAGATAAGAGTGCAGTTTTATCGAGGTGTGGACATGCGTGGTGTGGGTTATTGTGGAAGTACTAAAAAGTGGTGGTAGCTTGAGCTGCTGCTAATAGATTTCTGTTGAAAAATCATCTTTAAAGTCAGTTAATATTACATCTCAAAGGAGAAATATTTGGGGATGCAGCTTTTTTGATTGACAGGCTGGGTCATAGTCTTGGATGTTTGTTAGACCCGCCCCGTCGCTGTTTGCCAGTCCCACCCTCTTATCCATATATGGTCACTTTTGGTTTCCAAAGCCCAAACATTAGTCCACAAACCAACAGGTGATGTCACCGTGGTTATGCCCATCTGTTTTATACAGTCTAAGGGTGTAGACTTCTTTGTGGACTTGCATTTTGATACCAGGAGATCAGCAGTGGTACGTTGCCATGTTGGTTGCTAGGAGCCAGAAATTACCATATTTGAATATAAAGGGAAGAGTGAGGAGGCGGGTCTGACCCTTGAACCGGAGGACAAGATTTCAGGGGTGGTCTCATTGGAGGCTGTAGTGGAGGCGTGTCGATCAAACTAACCACGCCCCTAAATCTTCCTCTTATTGAAGAGCAAACCTACCTATTTACATGCCTATCGAGATAACAAAAACACCACAGATGTAAACATGATGCACAGACTGAAGTTCATCTATAGGTTTCTAACTTCTCCCAACTGACACCACACCGCCTGCAGCTTTTTGGACACATCACTGCACATTTACCAAATTTAGTCAAACTTGTTGGACTGCTGTAAAAAGCGAGCACTGTTCCCCTAAAAATGAGTTAGAGCAACACAACTTAATCCTAGAGTAAATGTCTTGTTGGAAACATGGTATTAAAGTTTATTTTCTCTGTCCAGGATCCAGGCAAAGATCCCTGGGGCCAAGAGGAAGGAGGAGTAGACCTGTCTGTCTCACTGAGAAGCTGACGGTCCAGTCCAGCTTGGAGTCAGGCTCAGTGTTGTGGAGCCTGGTCGTCATCTGTGGGGCGTAGTGCTATGTCATCTTGGTGTTCTCTAAAAGCATCCACTGGAGAAGCCTTCACCCTGTCTATAGCAGTCTAAACACTAACACACACAGTCACACGTACGTACATAATCCTGTTTCTAGGTAGACAAGTACACAACTCAAACAAAAAAAGAAACTGACTTTTTTTGTGTTGCTTATAAAGTGCATGAAGTCGAGCCTTGGGTGAATAATATTTGATCTTTTGTGCAGTTTATTTTTTTTAATTTTAATTTTTTTTTTTTTTAAGAAGAAAAAAGTCACGCTACATTATTGCTTTGCAGTGCTTACCACAAACTGTACGGTTTGGCACAAAAAGGCTAAATGCCCACAGACGTGCTCTGCTGCCAATGTTAAATACTGCTTCATGTTTCTGAGTTAGCAGATGGGGCTTCCCTCAGTATATGTCAATATATATAAATATCAAATGATTTCCTTTTGGTGTTTCCAAGCACAAAATAATTTAACAATATGCGTCTTAGATGTGGTAATTGTAGGGTTTTTGCTTTTGTATAACCATAAGGAACAATACACACGCTCATGTTTTAGGTACTGTTGTACAACTACTATGAAGACAAGGAGTATCTGGTGATATTTAGCTTGTTTGAATAACTGTCCAACTTTGTACTATGTTCAACTATACTCTGTAGTTCTTTAGACCCTGGACTCTTTAACTATTTGCACTTACAGTATGTATTTAATTACAAGAATAAGAAAAATAAATGTACCTTGATGTATAACATCTCCTCAGCTGTTTTTCTGATGAGTTCACATTAATACGACGACTTGAAGTTGGAGAAGATGAGTTTCCATATGACACAACGGCTAAGTTTGAGGTGATAACATTTTGGACGAGAGACTTGGAATGATGAGCTATAAATACAAGCCAATGCATTCTGGCACTGGCACACTTCTCACAGTAGGAGCTGTGTGTGTGTGTGTGTGTGTGTGTATTGACAAATTTAACTTGACTCTTGGGTCACAATGAGACTATGTTTAAAGAAGACTGACTGACAAGCCTCATCTGTTGCAGACAACTATTTTTAATAGCCCGCTGCTGAAACACAGTTTCAACAAGAGAGGAAGAGACTCATCAATGAACTGTAGTAGACACACACATAGACAAAGAGCTACACCAGTGAAAGCTGACAAAAGAAACCATTGAGAGGTTTGCTAAGCAGCTGAAATCCTTGAAATTAAAGAATAAACTCAAGGCAACTGTTAATAGTTCGTTTAATGAGGGGATGGTGCTCCACAGGATCCACCTGCAGATCCAATCCACACTTTACAAAGCACACAGGGCTGAATAGATCTAAATAAAAGCAACAAAAATAGATAGAT
Source organism: Pseudochromis fuscus (assembly GCA_900323345.1). Classification (NCBI taxonomy): domain Eukaryota; kingdom Metazoa; phylum Chordata; class Actinopteri; family Pseudochromidae; genus Pseudochromis; species Pseudochromis fuscus. Next base: position 46,743 of record OOFC01029212.1, on the reverse strand, counting down.
AGGAGCACCGACCTGCACCATACCTGGTTCCACTTCTGATCCTTGGTGGAGACTTCACAAACAGTCTGATTTACACATTAATCAGCCTTACTATGATTTCTGTGGGTGTATGTGTGTGAGCTGGTGGGGCTGATCCTGCCCCCCCTCCACACACCAGGCTGAAAACAAAGGAAACGCTAAGTCAGTCATCCAATCAACACACAGAAAGAAGTTACACATTATATAAAACAGGAACTTAAGTATTGTTGCAAGTGGCACAAGGCCCGGTGCTGAAGAGCATTAGCACACCATGATCTGGAGTGCTGATTTATTTTGTATATGTGTTTATTATAAGCTGCAGGGACACAGATATTTAAACTTCACATCTCAGCAGTGATGTCCTCCACATCAAACTTGAGGACAAAGGCTAGGTCACTGTCACATGTGTCCCGCCATTGTTTGATTGTTGCAGCTGAAGCCACAGTGTAGAGGGTCCTCACATCATTAGTGTTAAAACAAATAAGGGAAGAATATTTTAATATAAGCTTTTGCACATTGAGGTGCAGAAATATTGTGTGTTACTAATTCTGTGAAGGAGGTGAAGAGCGTTATATAACAAGTGCAGGCAGTCCAGGGATGTCTGGTATGATGCTGGTATATTTGTACCTGCAACACACACACTTCAAAGCTGCGATCGAGCCCTCCTTTCACACTATACACACACAACATTAATATACACTATATATTTATACAATGTGAAGATATTAACTGGTGATTTTGCAAATCTGGCCGCCTCATAGTCCCGCCCACAAACATCCTCTGGTGTTTGTAGTGAGGGTTTGTTCCAGTCCTTTAACGAGACACTCTTCATCAACAAGGCGGGGCCTCGCAAGTTTAATTAGCTCCTAGTGTGTATCTGTTGCATCTGTAGCATCTCATGAGGACGAGTTGGTCCATGCAGGTGAACCTATAGTGTCAAACAGAAGCCAGCGATCAGACCTCACATGATGGATTACTGCGTCCCCTGATGATTGTGATGCGGAGCGGTGGTCACCCTGCTGTCATTGTTCTGGTGAGCAGGCTGAATGGGTGTGTCTCTCAATGAACACCAGCACATGAACGGAGCCACTGAAATGGCTCCATCTTCTGGACAAAGTGACAGCAACAGGCAGGAAAAGGTGACGCAATCAAACACTGAAATATCACTACGTTCAGTACAATAATACCTCCTCAAACCCACCAATAATTCATCTCAATAAAATCCCCTTTACAGCTATAAAGCACATGAAAAGTACTACATAGAGAAAGATTATATATTATTTATCTATTCATTCTTTTTCTTGTAATTGTAATAAAATGATCATATCAAAATGTGGTTTAATCTGCAGTGTATCTCACCTCTGTCCTGAAACAAGACAAACTGATCTTGGAGAAGTGATCAAGCAGGCTCCCAATGGCCTCTTCCTCCTCCTCCTCCTCCTCCTCCTCCTCCTCCTCCTCTTTGTTCTGACATCAGATAGGAGGCGTCTGCATCACCAGATTTCTGTGACTTTGCAAAAACTGACAATCTGATGTTTACCTCTACTTAACACTGTGACAGATCAGGTACTGTGCTCCCAGGCAGCTTCATTTCAACATATTGATTTGTTAAGATTTCAAGTTCGGGCACCCAGATAGCTCAGCCCACAAACAGCAGCCATAGTCCCTGATGCAGCAGCCATGGGTTTGAATCCAGCCCACTGCATGTTGTTCCCTCACCTGTTTCCTGTCTCTCTCCACTGTCCCTATCAAAACAATAAAGGCCAAAAATAATCCAATTATTGATAAATGAGAAAATAGTAAATGAGATCTGTCACGCAACTTCAAAACCTTTCCTTCACTAATTATAGCTACTCCCTGACTTAACCATATGAAACTTGTGAACTAAACAGATATTGTTTGAAAGTTACCTGCAGCTTTCTAAAAAGTTTTATTTTTCACATTAATTATTTTTTGTTTTTGAGTTTGATTGATAAAAAACACTGATATTAACCACCTGAACTGGCCATTTTCCTGCATCCTTGAAGGACCTCCACTCAGGGATAAATACCAGCTGACCTAACCACTGGCATAGTCATCTTGTCAGACTCAAATCCAAATATATGAAAGGATTCCTGTTAATGTCTCTCTTTGTAGAAAGCTACAGGGAGTTTGCACTAGTAAGTTATGCTCCTTATTTCCCCAAATCCCCAAAAGAGATCGACAGTGCAAAGTTAGAATGAGGCACAGAGATCCATATTATTTGGAAATATGAAGTGAAGTGGAAACAGATCTTTGAATTCCTGCTGTTCACTGCTTAACTCCTGTAATGTGACCCAGCTCTCAGCATCATCTCTGCACCTCCCTGATCCTCTAGATCTGAATGAAGCTCTCTCTTCCCTGATTCAGCTCATCCTAGGGCAGCAAAGTGAAGCAGAAATTAAATATGTGGCTTTGTGAAATTGTGTCAAATGCACAGATAATACAATAGCAGCATTAGACAGTCTCAGATCTGTATTAACTTGCTAAAATGTCTAAAGGAGGTCAAGAATCGTATTTCAGCATCACCTGCAAATTAGTTTCAGTAGGTTTTTTAATTATATATTTTTAACCTAGAAAAACACCAAGATCTTAAGTTTTGTACTTTTTACATTTCAGAACTTCTTGTGTTTGAAAATATTTCTATATCTTTAAATTTTCTCACGCTCTGACAAACTATGTTTAACAGAAAGAAACAATAAGGAAATAGTTTCAACCACTTGGCATCGAACCAAAATATACAAGTTTCCCACAGGGAGAACACAACTTCAGAAAAACAGATGGCACGGTGTTGCAGAGACTTTCTGTTTGCGTATCCACAGAGGACGACATTATGTTCAGACGATGAGCATTTGTTTTCTACTGCGTTGACCATGATACATTTGAGACCACAAAGACACAGGGGACTTAACTGGACTGGACTGGATGTGATTGAGTTAACACAACAACAACAATGTCCCAAATATCTTGTGCCACTTTAGTGCCACATAAAAATATTTACACCGACAACCTACCAATCTGTAAATCAGTGCAACTGCAAGATGTGACTCACCTGTAGGCTGCAAACTGCCACAGGGATGACACAGCAGAGGAGGCCTTCACACCCAGAGAGGGGTGTGAGGCAGCTGAGGATGACAGAGACTGTTGTGTAAATAAGCAATCACATGAAAACATGGGCCGTGCACGCAAAGACATTTCCAAGAAAGCAGTCGTGACAGATTTGTGGACCAAGCAATGTCTCTCACCTGTTGGTTTGTGGATTTACAGTTTTCAGATGGATCTGATACTGATCAGAAGAGATGACACCAGAATGACCTGGGGGAAAAACTTCATGACTGCGTATTTCATGAATGAAAATGACATATTTTTTAATTAAAGACAACAGGAGTGAGAGTTTTTGGAGCCAGCTTCTAGTGGCCACTGGGGGTATTGCATCTTTTTTATGCACTTCTGGATTGGTGTCACATTTGAGTCCCTCATTTTGACCTCTGCCATCACTTTTCTCACACAATGCACCATCTACAGGATAAAACATAGAAACAACACACTCATTAATACCAGTAATTAAAATCATACTTCACTTACACCATGTAGACATAAATGAAATGTTTCATTTTTATTTGTCCTTGAGAGATGACATTTTATATTTTAACTACTGTCAAACCTTTTGTACAGTTGTTTTTGTTTCTGAAAGATTCTACAAATACATATACTACACACAATACATTTAATAAACACTATTGTCTATTGGTTTGATATTCTCTTCATCATAACACCACATTACCTTATTATGCTCTCCTAAGTGACTTGTACATGCACTCGCTGATTCAGAGCTGCCGTCAGGGAGCTGGAGGTCTGATTCTCTCTGACAGAGCTGGATAGTCAGCTGTCTGCCCAAATACATAACAATCATCATTACAGCAACACGTTCATATGCACTGACTGGACAATAACAACTCTCTCAGAGAAGAATCATTAATTTGTACATTTTTACTGAGCAAATGTTTGATTGTGTCACAAAGGTTGGAGGTTCTGTAGAGAGGAGTGAGTGAGGATCTAACCATGACAGACAACTTCACTTTCACCAAAGGGAGGAAGGTGAGAGGAAGAGTAACATCTCAGCAGAGACTGATGGTCTGAGGCATGGTCTGCATTTCATTATGAACATGCAAAGACAGCTGGTCACTCTCTAACCCGCATCTCAGAAACCAGGTGGTCTGGGATTTAATTCCTCCAGAACTCTTTAGCAGTGAGACGGTAACAGTTGTCCTCAGACACTGGACAGAGGGTGAGAGGACAGATATTTACACTTTTATGGTAAAGTTCTGTGCTTCGGCTCTCATACTGCTCTCTCCTCTCCATCCTCTCTCCCAAATGCAACTCTTGTTATTTTCACTACAGTGGATGAAGCTGACGTTTTGCGGAGTTTGGGGCTTTGAATGTCTCCATGTTGCTTCTTTGGAGCCACATGTGACCATATTTGGACATGAAGAGAGGCATAAGGAGATGAGTCCTTTCCTTGTAAATCACTGGAGACCAGACCCGTCAATCAAACTAACCATGCCCCTAAATGCTCCTCTCTGTGAAGAATAGTATCTATTTAATGAGGAAATGATTTTCAGATGGACCACCAGATCACTGAGAAGAAGAGCTGAATTTGAGCCAGCATCTAGTGGCCGTCGGGAGTATTGCACATTTATGCACTTCTACACTGGCTTCACTTTTGAGAATTGTTGCTTCATCCATTTCTATATCCAGTCTATGTTATTTTGTAATAATACTCATCATTATTGTACTGCCTCAATAGAAACAGGAAAGGAACCAAAGGACATACACTTTCTAACTTGCTTTAGGTCTCAACTTTTCGTGTGAAATGCAAACAAGACGTTCTAGTTCGTATTGGGGAAAATATCTGTGAATCTTTTGCTAACTTTCAAATTATTGATTGCATGAGTTTTCCAAACCAAGTCAAAAGATACAAACTGCTACATATACAGACCCTCTCAAACACTAGATGGTACATCCCAAGAGATTTAACCTTATATGAAAAACTTTGAAACACAGAACTTTCCCCTCGCAGTTGATCTATCATGCAAAGTAATGACAACCATTAACAACCACCACTGAGCTACAGAAATCAGAACACATCAGGTTATGTTGTATAACCTAAGAATTTTATCTCCTACTAACTTTGAGTGTTTATCATTGCTCCCACTGTCAATGACATCATCCTTAACTCCAGAGGTCTGTAGCAAGCGGAGGAGACAACGGTTATTATTAGACACATCGTTTCCAGAGCTCTGCATAACACAGGCAGCCATCCTAGCAACAAAGCACACGAGCACTTGTTAACACATGAATACAAAGTACTCTCTTTAAGTTGTAAGAGGAATGAAATTAAATTTACTTTGTGCAGTTTGTAAATTACTGCAGGTCAGTAACACTGTGCAGCTACTATGACATGGCCTCTGCACAGAGCCACTCTTATGTTGTGACAATATAGATACAAAAGATTTGTTGTGGACTAAGAGACATATGTGCAGACACATACACCCATGCTGCACAGTTTAAGTAAATCAATAATAGTGTTGCACCCATCTGATATCCCACCAGACTACCCAGGGTGCACTTTGTGTTGTTGCAACCCACCGTGCAACACTGGTGGCTCAGATTTTTGCACGGTTCGGCGGCCACAATGTTGCATGAGGCATTTTTCTCACTGTAATGGTCCAGAATGTACTGTGGCAGCTGGGTCGTCTTGCCGCTGCCTGTGGCTCCTCGAATGATCGCAACTGAGTCGAAGGAAATTATCTGGAAGGCAGACACAGGCAGAAACAAAGAGACAGTTACCAAAAAAAAAGAGAAACATAATTTGGCTTTTGTACCAAAAACTGAAAGAAGAAATTTCGAATAGTTTTTTTTGTTAAGGTATGAAACTTCAGAGCAGTTGGATGTGCTCAGCTGATCTATGACACTAAGATGAGACTTTATGATCCTCATTAAGAAAGTGCATTTGATCCTAATATAAACAGACAGAACTCTGTATTAGACAACAGAAAACACTACACTGGTGACTTTAAACTTAGTTGTTGTCTGGCAGCAACAAATTACTTTGTGCTCATCTTCAGCAACCAAGAAAAGCAAAGTGCTCCAGTGTCCTGAGGACATAACAACAATTTGAGTAAAATTCCAAAATGAGTGAAGGAAGAAAAGCTGCAGGAGAATGAGAGTGGACTGTAGGACCATCAGGCTTTTGAGGGGAAGGATACTACATTGTACTTCCTGTCTGTTTTTGGCTGTGGGCAAAGTTAGGGACTCGTAGC
>OOFC01029212.1:21408-40364 GCA_900323345.1 Pseudochromis fuscus | reverse complement strand
TGTGGTGTCCTCATCAAAAACCTCTGCTGAACTGAACTCAATGTAATTTTAAGACATGTCAGATTTTTAGGAATAACAAACATATCACAATAATGTCAAAACTTGCATTGCCTACAGTAAACAGTTAAGTTGCACTCTGTGTTTTTAGACCACATAACTTATCACACATACAATCAGTTTTCAAAACACATACATGCATCTATTTACTTATATATGAAGGAAAGAATTCAGAGTAACACTGGTACAGCCATGGACTGTATTAAAAATATATGAAGCCACCTAGTTTGTAAAATTGAGGGCAATGCAGAAATGCAAAAAAAGTGCAACACCACAAATGGCCACTAGATGCTGGCTCCAAGTAACTTCAATTCAAAAAGGGTCATTTTCAATTTCATGAGTATTTCATGAAATACTGAGTCAGTCATTTTTTTTCCACAAATCATTCTGATGTCATCAGCTCTGGTGGTCCATCTGAAAATCATTTCATCTTTAAGTTGATATTAGGCTTCAAAAAGTGGAAGATTTAGGGGGTGTGGTTGCATTGATTGACAGTTCTGGTATCCAATGATTTACTGGAGTTTGAAGGCTCAATCAGTGATGAACTCATGTCTCATACAGATCAGATAGTGTCCTCATGTTCAAGGGTCAGATCCACCTCCTCATTCTTCCCTTCATATCCAAATATGGTCGCTTCTGGCTCAAAAAACCCCAACATGGCGACGTTCGCCTGGCTTCACAATGCGAGTCCACAACACAACGGATGACACGACATCAGTTTCACCTTTTTTTCTTATTTTTCAGTCCATGGGTTGTTCAGCTCACACCTGCTGGTTTCATGCCCCAAGGTGCAATGGGATAAGTAACAATTGCAGCTACGAATGTGATTGTGACAGCTGAAGTTTAGTTGCATGCACTTGTAAAGATTTACACAGTTAAACACATTTAGCAGCTTTAATGCAGCTCTCAACTCTCCCTGTGGTGAGCTGGACCAGGCCACAGCTCTGCAGCCCGAGGAGCATTTCCAGCTGTGTGCACCTCTCACTCTCTCTTTAGTGAGGCGAGCATTTTATCACAACAGAAAACACCAACCCTGACAGTACTAAGAGGAGCTCAAACACAACACACCCACGGCTTGTGCGCACACACAAACACACACACACACTTGTCCTCTCTTTCTCTCCAATGCACACGTTTCGTGCAAGCTACAAAGCAGCTGACCTTACGACAAAGCTGCACAGTGCACAGAGGAGAGTGGGGTGAAAGGAGAGGAGAGGTGACAGCTCTTAGTCAGTTAGCAGTGTGTGACTAAGTGTCCTGGAAAAAAGTCTGCATGACAGGAGCAGCGGGAGGACAAGACAATAGCTACGAGACACAGGAAGGACAAAACAAAACCCACTTCCAACAACCAGGACAGAGGACTGCTGCTGACATCTGGCTTTTGACACCAAGGGACTCAGAGTGAAGGAGTTAAGTTTATGGGCTGATGATCCCATGGAGACGAGAAGCTGGACACTGTGCTCTGTGAAAAGCTCATTTGTGCCCAGTCTCTAAAAGTGTCAGCGGTGCAGTTTTCACCAGTAAGTACAGATCTTTCCTTTCAATTTTCAGCTTAATGTTAGTGAATAATTACTTTGTGTAATCTGTCTGAATCCCTCAGTGGAGGCTGTGCTGGAAAATAGGGACAAATACACAAACCAGGGACATAGTCCTTCACTGAGTTAGACTTTAAGGGACTGTACTCAGAGCACCCATAAGGACCAGAGGTCAGATTCACTGTCAACCTTAAAACTGCAATTATTAGAGAGCTACGCAGTTACAGAGAAAAATGTTATCGCTTTGAAGTCTAATAATTTCATCACTCAATTCTCATTCAAGCTAAAAATATGATCCATTTCAGTAGGTGCTCACCACTTTTGACAAATATAGCTGGATGAATATGTGTGTATGTGTACAATTTGCTTATCCAGGGTGCTACTTTTTACTTGTATATTGTTGTTTATATTGTTATTGTATTTTCTTACTTCATATGCAGACAGTTTATCCACTTTTGCTACTGTAGCACTGTAAATTTCCCCATTTTAGGACAAATAAAGGATTATCTTATAATTTAAGATTATAATCGTTATAATTGTACAGTAATGCCATCCCGCCATTTAAGAACTACTGCAGCATATTAAAATACATTCAAACAGTGCTGTTGTCTTGTCAAAGTAATGCCATTAAAATCCAGAATAACAACAAACTCTTGTTTCTTCAGTTGTTGACGGACTGTGTGCTGCGAGTGCCATGCCTTTGTTCAGCTGGATGAAATGGTCGCATGAGACAAGAGTGAAGCCTCAGGATGAGAGGCCGTCTCTGAAGAGCTTGAAGGTCGTCCCCAGCCGCACGTTGCTCACAGAGCTCCTGTGGCATGTGGAGGAACGGGAGCGGCTGGCGAGAGAACTGGAGCGGGAGCACAGGCTGGCCCACGGCCCTCACTGGTTCCAGAAGTACCCCAGGTTACGGAGCCTCATCCCCTCATCGGAGCTGCACCAGCTGGAGCACCTGTGCGCCCAGATCCCACCTATCCACGCAGCCACCGTCCTCTCCAGGTGTTTTGGTGGCAGCGGCCATGTCCTCACATTAGTGTGCTGTCAACAGTGGCTTATCAGCACAGGGCCTGACAGCAGGCAGCCGAAAGGGAACTGGAGGCGTGGCGAGCTGCCAAGAAAGTCATTATGTGTTAGGGTTAGAGACGCAGGCGATGTCGGGTGTTAACATGTGAAGGTGAAGGACGCCCTGTAAGGCTGAGTGAAGCCAGACCGCCGGGCTTTTTACTCATCATGTCTGTTAGCCAGTATGGGAAAAAACGTTGAGGGGTTGTTATACATGCTTGAACACTGTGACCTACTTATTTTCTCACTACTGGGTCACTACTGTGTGCTTACATAACCACATTACAAAAAAACATCATATTCAAGGAGATGTGCATTATAGTGTTTGTACCATTCCCACAATTCTGTCCCAGATATGTCATCACAGAAACTAGGAGACACACACGAGCTGAAAGAGGAGCACAGGTCCTGTCTTAGCTTCCCTCCACCAGCTCCCTGTTTGTGTTACAAGTGACGTTAAGATGATCACTGTGATGAAGCTACGTCTGGGTCTCACCCTGAGTTACACAGCAGAGAGGCTGACCCCTCATGAGCCAAGAGTTCAGATGGGGCCTTTGTGTTTGTTCCAATGTTGTGCAGAGTCAGTGGCATCGCTTAAACCACCTAAAATCCACACAATAAAAAAAATGTTTTACCCATAACTGGGTCAATATTGGACTAACTACATGCTGGGTTAAGTAGTCATTTTAAACTTTTAATTTTGTTCTTTTTACCCATTATTCTGTTGCTGACATTTTCCACTATTTTGTTGTTTTTAACTATTTTTAATTCTACTCATGTTGTGAGCTGCACAGTGACGCAGGAGAATCCAAAACAAGTGTCCAAAAACGAGACAAGGAGAATTATCCACAAAAACAAAAATACAAAATAAACTTCAGGCAGGATGGCAACACAGACAAACTGACAAAGACAAGACAGAGACAGGGAGTATTTGTGAGGGACATGTGTCCAGGCAAGACGCAGGTGAGCACAGCAGTGAGACAGGTGAGACACATCGAGACAGAGCCAGGATTCAAACAGGAGGGAAGTGAATGAAAAGTAAACATAGTAAACAAAGACAGAGTGACATGGAAAACCATGACATGGGAGAAACAGACACCGACAGAAAACAGATACTCTCAAAGAAACTCATGGACCATAACAACTCATTTTGATTTTGTATCCATCATTTTGTTGTTTTTACATTTCTCTCCTGGTCAGATTAACATGTAGTTAGTCCAACATTTACCCAGTTTTGAGTTAAAACAACACATTTTTTCAGATGCACTTTCATAGACTTGTTTTAATGTGATTTATATAATTTAAATAGTTTACTTAATCTGCTTTTATTTCCTTTAAAGTGATGCCATCTCCTAAAACCTTATTTGTATTCTACCAGTGTCATTCTTTTATTAACCTCTTCATTTGCTTATTGTTTTTAATCGCCTTTGAAGATCAAGCTGTTTTATTTCATTCGTACTACATACACTTATTTTTGATGATATCTACATTGAATTTCTTTGATCTCTCTTTGTTCAGTTTGAATATTTATTGTGTTTTCTTGGGTTCCTACCTCTGCTAAACTCTACTCTTCAATAGTGGCTAGCTGACTGTGTGTTTATGAAAATCTGCCTCTTCAACAAGTGTTTCATGAACCACATACTTCCACAGGTTTCGTGAGGTGCTGGCCACTAACACCATCAGACCCTGGGAGCTGGCGTCTGTCTTCAAGCAGGTGCTGAGGGACTTCCTGAGCCAGAAGGAGTATGATGAAGAGGACGACCTCTCGGTGCAGCGAGCACAGTTCAGACCGATGGAGGCTTGGACCAGCCGTTACAAAATGAAGCAGGGCTTTGTCACACCCACGGTCCCCAACTGTGGAGACCACCCACGGGAGGAGATCCCAACAGTGTCTGGGTACGTGGACTGGGCCATGCGGCACTCCAGTTCATTCACAGCCAACAGTGACTGGGATCTTCCATATTACTATCCAGTACCTCTCAGGCCCAAAGAGGCGTACAGCACCACACTGTGAGAGGCGACAAAAACTGTTGTTACAGCCACAGCATGGAGAACAAACAGTATTCTTTGTATTAGTTTTATAGCTCGTGACCAAAATGTGAAAAAGACATTAGGCTATAGGAGTTAAATGTTTCATCACAGTAACTATTTTTTGCCTGCTCTTCATAATCTCTACTTCCTGGACTGAGTGGTTTATGTAGTCCTGATTACAAACCTCAGTTAGACCTCAGTGCAGGTGTACTTCAAGTGATTTTATACTAAGAGCAGAGGGTTTTAGATTTTGAATCTTTACAGAGAAGCAGTGTTTACAGGACAGTTCATCTCAGCTGAGTGTTGTTTTAGACCAACAGTTTTTAGAGACATAAAGAGGTAAATATTTACAATAAAAAAAGAGGGAATTATGTCAAACTCAACATGAGTCAAGTGTGTTTTATTTGTCTCGTCCTATCATCCTGTGACTTCTTGGTGGGTCCTAAGCCCAGACTGTATAAAATATGGACGTAACTCGGGATCTCAAAAGTGAAGCCACTGTGGAAATGCAAAGACATGCAATACCCCCAATGGCCACTAGATGGTGGCTCCAAGAAACAGACTTCAGTTAAAAAATAGTCAATACATTTTCCCACAAGTCATTAGACAAAGTCAACTCTTCTTCTCAGTGATCTGTTGGCCCATCTGAAAATCATTTCATCATTAAGGAAATATCAGGCTTCAAATGGAGGAATATTATGGACGTGGTTAGTTTGAGTGACTGCTCTGGTCTCCAGTGATTTACAAGCAGATTGGAGACTCATACACATTGGACAGTGTTCTTGAGTTCAAGAGTCAGACCCACCTCCTCACTCCTCCCTTCAGCTCCAAATATGGTCATTTCTGGCTCCAAAGGACCAACATGGCCAGGTTCAAATACTGAACTTATTCAAAATGCAAGTCCACAAACCAACATTAGCTTTGTCCAAACCCAACTTCAAGCAACAGATGTTTTCTGCTGAAATCCCTCAAGGCTTTAACAATGTTACATTCTAATTACAAAAAAAACAACTTTTAATTGATTAGATGATTTTAATGTTGATGAACCTCATTATAATTTTGAGTAATGAAAAAAATTAAATTAAATTAAATTTTTGGAAACATAGATTAGGCCTTAATTTTTTTTTATTTTTTTTTTAAAGATTTAGACCTAAAAGTACAGCTGTATGCAGAACAACACATGCACAATTATTGTTCCATATGGTTTCAAAAACCTGTTAAGTTTGGTGATAGTCATTGGTGATAGTCAAAAATTTCCATTTAGCAAGACTGACAGTTTTTAGTTTGATGACACTATTAATGAGATATCTAAAAAAACAGTCAGAAAGAAAACATCTGACTTCAAAATAGCACCAACTTCACTTTCAATTAAATGTTAGGTCATGTTGTCAAGTTTGAGTAAGCAGCAGGCACATAAAATGTTGGAGGTGTTAAGGTCACTCAGTCATTTTCGATACCTGCTTTGTCCACGGGTTGCAGGGGTCTGCTGGAGTCTATCCCAGCTGTCATCAGGCAGGAGGCCGGATACACCCTGGACAGGTTGCCAGCCTATCGCAGGGCGTGGTGTTAAGGTGTTTGACACTATAACATTAGACACATAAACATAAATTAAAGCACATCATTCTACCACTACATGTAAGAAATATGTAATCTAAATTCTTACATTTCTAGTATTGGTAAATCAAAAACTATCTAAAGAGTTGCATAAATAATAAAAAAAACAACAAACCTGTCATCCACAAAGTTGTGTTAAGTTTCTCTGGTTTTCATGTGAGAACTAAAACAAATGGTTGATTAATCCATCGATCCATCCAGGAGGTAGAATAAGATTTTATTACAGTATTTAAAAAAAAAAAAAGAAAAGAAATGCTGACTATGACATAAATGTATTGGCTACCTGGAAACATGTGACAAACAGACACGACACAAGAAGGTTGATCAACAATCACAGCATCGGATATAAGCACCAAAAAAAAAAAAGATACCTCAGTGTAGAAATGTACATCAAAGCTACTCAATGAAACAAAGAAAAGATGCCACTGCAGAATAAAAGCACAGTCACAGCTGCTGATGTCCTGTTGTCCTCAGTCGATGTACAGTACAGAATGCCCACATCAGAACAATGTGTTAAAAAGAGTAAAAAGATAAAAATGCCAGAAGCAAAATATTGCTGCACTTCAATGTTTTTAAAAAGTATCGATGGTTTTACGTACAATATAAAAAAATAAAAGTAAAAAAAGACAAACAGTTACAAGTCAGGGATTTACACCATCTCCAGTGGCAGACATCCAATGTTGTCTCGCGTCAAGTTAATCTCTGTTCGGAGCTTCTCGTTTTCCTTGAAGACAAAAGAAAAGTTCATCAATGTGACATGTTAACAGAAAAGAAAATCATTTATAAACAAACTGTGAGTAGTGATGTGCTGATCATCAACGACCTGACACAAAGAGACGACTCTTTTAAGTAAACAACGTGAGCCCTTATTTATTTATATGAGGAAGAGCGATAGGGTGATCTATCACCACTCCACACACACACCGACTGTGACTGAACGTTGTGTTAATGACAGACAAGGATCGAGCAGAGGAGGGAGAAGTGTGGTACCACTGCTTTTAGTTTTTGATTTGCATGTTGAAGTGTTTAAATGTTGTGTTTCTATAGCAGGGGTGGGCAATCCTGGTCCTCTAGGCCCGCTATGCTGCATATTTTAGATGTGTCCCTCTTCCAACACCCCTGATTCAAATGACCAGGATCGTTATCAGGCTTCTGCAGAGTTTGTTGATGAGCTGGTCATTTGAATCAGGTGTTGGAAGAGGGACACATCTAAAACATGCAGGATAGCGGCCCTCGAGGACCAGGATTGCCAACCCCTGTTCTATAGGCTTCTTGGCGCTTAGTGGTTTTACAAACAAGCCAATGAGTTTCAGAGTTGCAACTAAATGCACTGTGAAAACAACACAGCACTGTATGGATATTAGAAAATGTAATTTGTCCTTTTAATACTGAAATACTTTTAGAATACTTATATTGAATCATTTAAGTGATATATGTGAACACATACTAATCATAGGACCAAAAAGAGCTAAGCTTGGCTGAATTACAAAAGGTGGATGTGGTGAAATGAAGAGCTGTTTTCGAGCTGAGAGACCGGCTCTTCTTGGTGATCTGAACCAAATGAGCTGGTTCACCAAAAAGAAATGACAGTCCCATCGCTAAGTGTTAGTTACCTCTTGAAGCTTGGTGTTGTCTTTCTTCAGTTTAACCAGATATTCAATTCTCTGTTTGTGGTTCTTGTGTCCTACAAGTTTTCCATTCTCCTCCGACAGCTTCACATTCTGCTTACGGAGAACCTCATTCTCCTGCGAGGAATAAAAAAATATATATATTAATCAAAGGCATATCATTACTACCTGCTTGTTTGGCAGCTCTGAACATCAGCACAGATTTTAGCTTTAATGTTTGAAGAATTCAGGAGTAACTGAACATAGAGTGAACTCTCACCTGGACTAGTTTCTCCTCATCCTGCATCCTGTGGCTCAGCTCTCTCAGCTCCAGACAGCGGTTCCTCAGCTCAGAGGTCAGCTCTTGAACGCAGGTCTGAGACTGAGCCAACATGGCCTCCTGTGCCTTCAGTCTAATTCGCAGGGGAAAACAAACACATGTGTCAAACAGCACACAGTAACAAACACTGATGCACTTGACAACCACCTGATGTGAGGTCTTACCTCTTCTGAGTATCAGACAGTTTCTGCATGATCAGGCTCTGTTCACAAAGGACAGAGAAACGTGATAAATCAATTTATGACTCAAGAAAAAAATAAAACCTGTGGAGAAACAGACTCAGACCTTCTCCGCTCTCTCCTCCTGTAGCTCTTTAAGCATCGACTGTTTGATGGCTTCATTCAACTCCTCACTGAAAAAACAATCACAATATAATAATATTAATATACATTGTTTACATCACTTGTTCCATGAATCGTGGACTATTGATGTCAGAAGTAGCTGGATGAAGAAACTCAACCCATTTCCATTCTGTGCCCCCTGGTTCTGCTTGGTGTAGAACTTGTCAAGTAAAGCCTGGATCTCCAGTCGAACCATCTCCTTCTCAGTCAGCTGGGTCTGAGGACAGGTCCACCACAAGATCAAGATTCAAGGAATTTTAAGTCGACAATGTTAAAACTATAAAGCTCATGTAATTGCATTTATTTCAAACCCAAATAACCCTATATAGCATTGTCTTCATTTTTAGACTTTTTATGGACTGTAAGGCAATATAAAAATAAATAATAAGGAATAGGATACAGGTATATATACATTTTGAACAAAAATATACCTTGAGTCTCTGGATCTCGTCGTTCTTTGCCGCCCTCTCAGCGTTCAGCTCGGCTAAAAGAATCTCCATGGTCATCATGGAGGAGCGTCTGTTTTCCAGCTCTCGCTCCTGGTTCTCCAGCACCTGGGTCAGGTCCCTGTTGAAGCTTCCTGGTTTACAGGGAGTCTTAAATAAACAGAAAGATTAAATGAATATAACAACAAAATAAATCACAAGTTACATCTAACAAAGCATAAAAAAAAAAAAAAACCATGTTTTACCCGAGGCACTGATTTAGGTGTGACGTTTGGCTCAACCAGGGGTTTGAAAACTCCATTTCTGACGGTTTTCTCGACTGCATCTTGTTGTTGCTGCATCTGATATGAAAGAGAACTTTGGAAATTAGTCATTTTGAAAACCTGTTACTGTTATTTATCTGTTTACTGTGTTGAAAACCAAACGTCACCTTCTGCTGTAGATTCTGTATCGTGACCTCTTTTTGTGCTGTTTGTTCCTGAGATGCTTGGAGGAGGTTGTTCTGCTCATCCAGGACCTTTGTGAGTCTCTCAACCTCCTCAGTGGCATAAGTGATCTCCTCCTGCAGCACCTCAACCTAAGGACACATACATATAATATAGTGTGGTTTCATAATTTTCCAATTTCTGTGTAATAACTCGACACAAAAATGTATCTCCAAACATTACATTACCTCTATTTTGTTGGATGCGACCGCCCTGTCTAAAGTTTCTTTCAGGTCACAGATTTCTGTCTGCAGCTTACAGTTTTGTTCCCGGATATCTTCCCTTTCAAGGCAGGCTGCATTGTATTTGGTCTGGAAGAGCAATGATATTTTATTTTAAACATGTCATTTAATCTAGTAGTGTAATGTAAACTGTGAAGTTCTCCAGGACAAATGAAAAAGTTTGAGTACTGTGATGTCTTTGATATCTTCGTTCAGGTGGCTGATGGTCTGATCCTTTTGGCTCAGCTCATTGCGGAGGTCTCTGGTTTGGTTGATCAGGTCCAAAACAACATCCTGTCAAATATATAAAAAAGATTCACATGTGCTGAAGAGACATTTTTAACAAACATGAGAGAGAGAGTTGTTCACTGATGTTTACTTTGTCCTGTTCAGTCTTCTGCTCCAAGCTTCTTATCGTCTCATTAGCCGAGGTCACGTTTTGCTCAAGATCGACAATTTTGGATGCCTTCAAAACAAAAGAAGAGACAACCGGGGTTAACTACTGAGCTGCAACTACTGTTATTTATAATTTGCAGAGTCACATGTTCTGAGGACTGACCTGTCGTTGACTCTGTACGGTCAAGTCTGACACTTGTTTTCTGAGCTGTGTATTCTGCTCCACCGTTTCAATAAGTTCTCTAATAAGGCAAAAACCAAGGTCACTCATTAATATAGGAGTAATTCAAATATTGAAAACTGCTCAAAGTGATTCACATATAATAAAGACAAAATATTTCAGCACTGTGCAGAACTGACTTGGATGTACTCTCTTTGTTTTCTCTCAGCTGGGAGATCAGGGTGTTTGAGTGCTCTTGCTCAATTTGCAAAGACCGATTCAGTTCCTGCAGTAAAAAGAAAATAAAAGGAGTAAAGTCATTTAAATCCACATCTCAGGACAAAGTTGTCTGTAGAGTTCATGAGCTCACGTACCGTGACCTGTGCCTTCAGTTCATCCAGGTCCTGCTGCCTGTCTTGCAGCTGCTGTCGTGCCTGATCAGCCTCAAACTTGCTCTCCGCTTGCAGCTGGTCAAAGGAATCCTGGAGGATCCGATGCTGCTCCAGAAGCTGCTCCCACTCCAGTCTGGAGCGAAGACATTGTAGTTGTGAGTCCACAGAGTCATCAGACAACAAGAGCATAGCAGCACATAACAGACTCATGCTTACTGGACTTTGTCAAGTTGGAGCTGTGTGCTGATCAGGCTGCTGGAAAGCTGATTCGTCTCCCTCTGCTGCTCGCTCTGACTGTCCTTCAGCTCGTTCCTCACAGAGGCCAACTCCTTATCGGACGACTGCAGCACCAGGCGTAGGTCTCGGATCTCGGTGCTCAGAACTAAAAAGAGAAGAAAACCATTGATGAACTTGCTCCCATCATTGTTTCAGGTCAAAGTAGAAGTGATATGTGACAGAAAACAGCAGCAAGAGGACAGATAAATGTTGAGCAGGAACATAAGAACCTGACCTTGTGCAGCCTGCCGCTCAGACTGAAGACTCTGCTGCAGGTTGTTAATCGTTTCTTGTTGGCTGAGCTGCTCCTTAGTTCGACTATTTCTCTCAGTAGAAAGTTGCTGTATCAAATAAAGACAACAAGACAGACTGATGAATAGACGATTCTTCAAAATTCCAACAAAAATTACGTTTTCAATATAAAATTTCAACCTCGTCCTTGTGCTCGGACTCCTGTGACATCACAACTATCTGCTCCTCAAGTTTTGCAATTTGCTGCAGCAACTTGTTGTTCTTCAGCTCCTCCTCATTTAACTGCTCCTGCACACGACTCGCTTGCTCCTGATGTGAAATCAGAGAAATTATAAGACAACGAGAAAACTGTGGGTGTTTGCTTTTTATACACACACATATGTAAGGATGAAGCAATGTGGAGTGATTGCTTTACCTGCACTTGACGCAGTTCTTCTGTCAGGGCCATCTCAGCCATGTCTGATGGAGGCTGCTCCTCCCAAATGTTTTCTGCACCATCATCTGTTGCGTTCAGGTGCTCCGGGCTGGACAGCGGCACAAGGCGGGTGCGCAAGTTGTACGCTTTGGTGGGCGTGGTGAGAATCTGGTAAAACAGAGATTTCAATAATAACAGAATTATCTTTTTTTATCCCTAATCTCACCAATTATATAAAGAAATATTTTAAAACTGACTCACCTTTATAGTTTCAACATGAATTCTGTTTAACTCAGAGACCTCCTGTTTTTTATAAGCATTCGTGGCTTCCAGAATTTTTTCCAAGTGCCTGTTGGACTTGTTGAGGTATCTTTTCTCAGACTCCAACTGAGACATCTGTTTCCTAAAACACAAACCACCACATTACACAAAGGCGCCGCATGGAAAGTGGCACAATTTATTACACAGAACTAATCCACCTGACCAAAAATAAAAAAATAAAGAAATCAAGACCCCCTCTGAGTAAACACATTTTCCTGAACCCAGAAATTGAAGCTGTGCGGTATTTTAATATATAAAAATATCTCATGCTGTTTTTAATATATAAAACACAGTGAAATATTGTTCTGCCAAACTAACCAGCTCCTAATGGAAGCCAACAAATTCTCCTTCGTCTCTATGAAAACAACCTGTGCTCACAAAAGGCGCTCTGTGATTCTATAGTTCGGGGATTTTGTGATGGCAAACGGCCCTGGCATGTGTTTTTGTTTTTTTGGAGGGGACTTGTTCCTCAACATCTGCTTAGTTCTTCCAGGATAATCACCGTGTCAATTTGGCTTTAGAATAATTTCCCCTCATTAAAAAACTTCCTTACTTGGTGACGTCTTTGTACTCTTCAAAGGCCCGAAGGGCAGCTGTGAGGTCCGACTGTTTCTGAAGCAGCTGAGTGTTCAGCTTCTCGATTGTTGCTGCTGCAGCATCGGTGGCTGCACGGACTGAAGAAGAGGCCGCTGTGGGAGCAACGTGTGATTAATTAAATATATCAATACTTTTCTTTTAAAAATACAAAATATTTTCTCCATTTTCTGATAATCATCTTACTTTCTCTGAGTCTCTCTGGCTCCACAGCCCTCTGAAAGGCCTCCTCCAACTCAGCTGCAACTTGGGCTGAAATCTCTTCAGCTTTCACCACTGATTCAAGAGAACGTAGCTGACGGTTCTCCTCTCTCAGGCTGTAATTCTCAGCAATATATCGAGTCATCTTTGGGTGATGATCAACCTTTAAAAGGGGAGCAGAGAAAATTATGGAGTTAAGGGGAATTGTGGTGGTTTAACAGATTTAACCTTAATATGGTTGTAGTTGAGTTGTGTTGGATAAATTCTTCTTGGATGATACTGTATGTCACAGCAGGCTAACAAGGCTAAACCATAATGATAGGACACCCCCACTATCATGGATCTACACAAAATGCAGATATAGTCCTTGGCAGTCATTTTACCTGATCTCTCAAGATTTTAATTTCTTCTCTCAGCTGGTCCATCAAAGCCTGAGACTCCTTGTCTGACAGTGAGCTTTGTCCTGCCTTCAGTTTCTTCTCAAGCTGAGAGATGTGGTCTTCTCGAAACCTGATGATCATTCGGCTGGAATGGATAAACTTGTCTTTTTGAGTCCAGGCCTCCTCGAGCTTTGCCACCTTCTTGAGCAGCATCTGAGTGTATTTATGGATAGTACAGAAATAAACAGACAGTAAGTTTTCTCGCACCAACATAATTTTCTCATGACAGAAACGTTTCCAAAAATAAATGACAATGCAAAAAGCTTTCCCCCGTACCTTCTTCTCCTCGTCCTGCTTCTTCCACAGATGAACAGCAGCCATATACTTAGTTTTATATGAGACATCACGCTGAGTTTCAATGGATGGGCCTGGTAAAAAAAAGAAAAAAAAAAGCCATTTCACATCTGATGAAAACACTACCCTCCACACTAGCATACATTTGCAACTTTGAGCATGTAAATTTAAAAAAAAGAAAGAAAAGAAAAGATGTAATTTGTATCATGGTTACATAATGTTTATTCTGCACATTCTTACCCATGAGGGGTTGAGGTCCTCCTGGTGCTATGTCTCGTCCATAGTCGACTCCCTGAGAGGTCAGTGCCTGAGCAAGCTGCTCCTTCAGCTTCTTCACTTCAGCTTGTAACTGCCTCACATTTCCTTGTGTGTCTTCATTTATGACAGCCTGGCAAAACAGAGTTAATGCAGAGACTGAAGTGCTCCAAATCAGGAATAACTATCACCTTTCAACTTTGTCTGTTTTAACAAAGCATATGGCTCTGTTAGATTATATATACCTTATTTTTGATCAGCTTTGCTCTCTGGGCAAAATGTAAAGTGGACAAAGTTTCTCCAAAACATTTTGAACCAGGGTGTACATTTGCTATGATGTAAGTCTTTGCATTTCCTCCAAGAGAGTCCTGAAAGAAATATAACAACAAAATGGATGTTGTGATATTTGATCATACTGCAAATACAATGATATCATTTCAATTGAGCCAACTTTGAATATTTTTCCTTACTCTAAGCAAGAATGTGAGTTTAGAATCCCTGTAGCAGATGTGACGATTCTTCCCATTAGACACATCCACCAGGGCCATGATCACCTGGCCGAGGCACATGAGGGAGCGATTGATGCTGCTGGCTTCCTAAAAGAGAAGCAATATAGACAGTAGCTGTTATAAAAAACAAAATTCAAAAATGTAGTAATGCAGTGTGAGAGCAGTCAGGCACAAAGCTTTACCTTGAGCCTAGAGCCCTCTGTGTGTGTGTCTTTCTGTCTCTCGGACCCTGCCAGATCAACCAGGTTCAGCTGAGACATTCGGATGTTCACCACTTCATTGATCGACTCTTTGGACTCCAGAGTCATAGTGAACACCGCATGAGATCTTGAAGACTCGCGATTCATGGAGGTGGATGCCACACGTCGATTTCGCCAGCCCATAGACAGCACCTAAGTGAAATTTCAAACACAAATTCTGTACACTCCCACACTATGTTTCTTGTAAAAATAGATGTATTTATTTAATGATTACCATTATTAACCTTCTATGGGTCACAACAAACTAGGAATTTATACCTGGTAGGCTTCAGCTGCTGAGTTCACAAACTTCTCCACAGCTCCCTCAACAAACACGCCTTTCTTGATGTTCTCCCTGAGAAAAAGGCTGGCTGAGGCTGTGTCCAGAAGGTCGTAAATTTGTTCATTGTATATCTCAATAAATGAACATTTGCAGAGGAAACTCTTGGACTGGGCAGACTTTAGAGAAAGAGAACCATATTAATTAGAAATCGAGCAAGAAATGATGGTTGACAGAATTGTTGTGATGATGAAATCTTCCAGCTCACCTTTTCCACTTCTCTGTTGATCAGAAAAAACAGGTACTCGAAACTTCGAGGAATAACCCCTCTGAGTTCATCTGTGAAGTTATCCAATTCAGATGGTCCTAGAGTGACAAAGGAAAACATATGTCACTTATAATATTCTATTGCTAGATTGTCAATAATCTAGTGTGCATTTTAAGAAATAATATAGATTTATTACCAAGCATGGTGAAAGTTTTCCCTGAGCCTGTTTGCCCACTGCAAAATGGAAAGAAATCAAATGAGAATCTTGGGCTATGTATTATCTTTTAATTTATATTGCATAGAAAACAAAAGCAAGAGCACTTACTAGGCAAATATAGTACCATTGTACCCATTCATGCAAGACTCAACAATATTCTTGGCCACACTGGAGAATACAGCGTCCTGTTGAAGGATGACAAATAAAGGTCACATACACACAGACAACCCACACCAATCAGTTATTATCAGTCACTGAAGCTTGTCTTAATGATGCAAGTGGTAGGTTACAATACAATAACCATGTGCCCCAAACCTGAGATGTGTCCATATCAGCAACATGATCATAAGTGAAGGTTCGTGGTTCTGGTTTTGAGAGCAGTCGGATGGTGTTGGCAGACGTGACCTTGAGACACAGATTCTGATCTCCATCTGTGGTCAGACCAGTGCCCTGGGTCAGAGGCCGCACTCGGACAAAAACTTTGATGGAATCGCTGTCACCACTGTAACACCAGAAAATAAGAACAATAAAAAAAAAAATGTTTAAAATGAGCTATAGGTGGTCAGGATTTAACATCATTAAAGAAAGCAGAGTGTGGGTTACTACAGCCCATGTTCCTTTGTGGCTAATTTAACTTTAAAACCTTCTCAGCCAAAACTGTAAACACACAACTTCAACTTCCACACTGTTTATAAAGTGTACATAAGGATATATTTATCTTTCACTGCTGAGAAGTGATGTCCTACTTAATTTCAATGTACTGGGTATAATGACAATAAAGATTTTTCTTATTTCTGACACACTATTATAGCACAGATACGAGCCAGATTTTAGCCTGTTCCTAGACCAAGACTATTAGTCAGCTGCACTTTAGTTTTAACCCTACGATCTGCAGTTAACAGCGTCGTGTTAATGTTTGTTTAAATAAAACAAGCACATATGTTGGGTCAAAGGTCGTAAAGCTCTATTACCTGGTGGCCAGAAGGGTTGAATCCCCACATCCTGTGGACAAGATTAAAAAACTGTTACACGTTTGTTTTGGTGATTAATTTCTTGCGGATACAACATCACACCAACGCCCTCATTATAATTAATTGTTTACGTAAATGCGATCACATGCACAGAGTAGCTTGACCTGAGTTTATTAGCTGAATTTAGCTTGCTAAAGTTACCAAACACACCAAAACACAAAGTTAGCATGCATAACTGATAGCATATCACCCTCCAAACAAAACATGTACGTGTTTCGTGTCTACCTTTTCCACTTGAATTCATTGTTGACAAAGACATGTTCACCGTTAGCTACTAAAATTTAGTTTTTTCCGAGCATGTCGACGTGCACACTCGGCCGAGGAAAAACAGCACTGTTTACTTCCTTCGAAATTGGCGGGCAGGTCGTCCCACTTCTTCTTCTTCTATGGTTTAATGACCAAACTGAAAGGTGTTTAGCGCCACCTGCTGTACCCAAACGGGTAATTCATAAAATAGCAAAATGATTTTTGCCAACATATTTTTATGATTATATATATATAAATCTGTATACTATGAATTAAAAAGAAAAAATAAATCATGAATAACCTTGATATTTTATTAATTGTTTAAACTGGAAGCCAGGCGCAGGCTCAGATTGGATCATATCCGTTCTTTAACACGATTGGCTCCCTTACCCGGAACTGCGTTTCCTTTGAATGTTTCCTACAATTTGATTGGTTCATTTTGAGACTTTTAAATTCCAAACGGTTGCGGTTTAGGGAAGGCGAGGGTTTTTCAAAAGCGTTTCGTTCCTACTTGTCATTACACTTGTATGCTTTGAGGGAAAGACGTTAACATTTCTGAAAAACATCTGTTATTTTAAGGTAAGTGATGAATACAAGATTATTATATAGTAAGTTAAGCATTACAATGTCTTCTGTTTATTAAGTATTTTTCTGAATTTGTGGTTTCTAATGTTAACCAGTTCTAACGTTAACGAGTAGCTAATAAAGCTGTTGCTGTTTGTTTTATTTACGCTAGATATATCGGTATAAACGGACATTTGCCGTATAGTTTATATCAAGTTCAGCTGGTAAACGTTAGCAAAATAATCTAAGCAGTTATCAGTTTCTAATTTGTTAGTGTGATTACGTTACGTTAGCAGTCCCCTCGGAATGTTGTGCTGTCCACTGCTAACGTAGCTAGCAGCAATGTATTAATGAATATGTTGGCAACATTGGTCTCATGACAACCAAAAGACAAAGGTCTCATTCAGCCAGGGTGTGTGCGCACAAATTTAATTCTTGGAATTTATCATCTTAAATTTTACCTTCGGTACCAGCAAACGCAGAATTGCCATGCACCCATTAAACATCCGCATGTAGTCAGAATGCAGTGTGTTATTTACCAAAATTATAAGTTGTGTATAGTTTGTCACATATGTATTCTTTCTACCTAAATCCTGAAAATTATCTGTTGCTTCTGGGATGTTTCAAAAAAATTATCAAGATCTTTTAAATCCGATCTAGTTCATCATATTCAGATATACAAAATAAATTAAAACGAAAGTCATCTGAAATCAATTCAGCCATTCCAAATTTTATCCTGAGGACTTTTCTCACAATATACTTTGTTGTTAACACTAACAATGGCTGTATACTTGTTGATGTTCCCAGCTTCAGGGCCTCAGGCATGCATGGTAAGTGCACTGGTTTGGCTTACAGACAATCACATGCATCAGAGCCATTTACCAAAGCACAAACCTCTGACCTCGGCTTTATCAAATCTGACAACTACACTTTTCAGAGGTTTTTGTAAGTACATACAAAATATTGTTTGATTGGTTTTCTTTTTAGAAACTGATAATAGTTGTCACCATGATATTATTTACTTGATATAGTACAATTGAAAACAAAACTTGGCACTGCCCCCTGGTGGCCAAACTATGCAACTGCTACACTGCCTCCACCTCACATATTTTGGCATTACTCCACAGTAATTCAGCAGATCTGTTTAGTGTTTTTAACCTTTAGGGAACATGATTGGCATTTTCAAAAAGATATATTTCTCATCAGTCTTCTAAAAGGACAAAAACATAATTATGTAGATTAAAAAATTATAGCAACATGCCAACCAAGATTCACAGACAGATGTAAATATGCTGTCACATCTGCTCCAACTGCAATATAAACTCTGTCCAATCAATCTGTCCACATGCATCAGTAAACCCCGTGACCAAAAGTGTCTTATCAACTGACTACAGCTGTTCAGGATCACACCTCCTTCAGCGTGCAGTGGGTTTGTCCTCGCCCTGTAACATAACAGCTTGTCTCTCTGTTTTTACAGGATGAGTTTTGTCGAAGTGAATGATGAGAATCGTGGGGTCTGCCCGACAGGAAAGCAAATGAGTTCGGACGATGACATATTTGCTCTGGATCAGCCAACTGGGAGGCCATCCATCCTGCGTCAGACAGAGAACCTGCCCAGCAAGACTGTACCGAAGGGGGTGAAGGTACAGAATTTGTCAGTTTTGATTGGGTTTAGTATTTATATCCACCTTCTGATCTAGATCTTCTCTGCAACTTTTGCGTCACATTAACCTGGAGTGGTTTTGCCGCACAGCTAAAAATTTGTAGCCCACTTTTAGCCAACTGCAGTCACATGATAATGACACAGAATGAACAAGAGCATCTACTTTCTTTAAAAAAAAAAAAAAAAAAAAAAAAAGAGGATAGA
>OOFC01029212.1:8714-21388 GCA_900323345.1 Pseudochromis fuscus | reverse complement strand
TTTCTTAAAAAAAAAAAAAAAAAAAAAAAAACATGTAGTGGAACAATTGGACACTCAGCCAATTTGCTTTCCTCCTTTTAAAGTCTTTTCTTTCGTTCCTTTCTGCTGAAAATTTTGTGATCAGGTAACATTTGCTATTCTTACTGACTGTATACTTTTATGTGTGCAGGTTTGTTTTCAGACTCCAAGAAGAGACCCTGTGACTAAAAGAATTCTGTCTCCACACAAATCTGCCAAGATGTCGAGTGTGGACGAGTGTACAAAAGCAATGGAGTCTTTAAATTTGGATAAACCAATGTAAGTATCTCAAACTCCTGTATTCCTCCAGGAAAAAAAAATGGCATGAAAATATAACTTTTTTTTTTTTTTTGTTTTCTTTACAGTACTTTGCCACAGGAAGACACTAAACAGCCCAAACAAGGTAATGTATCTTAAATTATATGGTTATTTCCTTTGATTTTTCTTACTAATGGAAAAAATGAACACAAACCTTGTTGACACTTTCCACAGAACTGTCGTCTTATCCTGACGACAACATGCCGATACAAAGCAAAGGTGACTACCAGGTGGACTTTGACAACCTTGATGCCATCAACCCTTTCCAGGGGTCTAACAAGATGGCCCTCTCTCCTGCGAGGCCTGCAGCTGAAAATCCTCCAACAGATCACATCGAGTCTCAACACACACCATCAGACGCCGTCTCTGAGCAGCCGGCCAAAATAGAGTTTGCTCTGGACGAAACACTTCCATTCACCCCATCTTTAGAAAACTCACTGGCTGAGCTCTCTACCAACATCAGCTCTACAGAGAGCAGTGTGGTCACAGTGGTGAAGGTCCCAGCAGTTGAGGAGCAGGATTCATGCACCGCTACCCCTGATGAAAAACAACCTGCTGATGTGTCGTCCAGCACAGAAAGCCAAGACAAAGCATCAGGCAGTTATTTAGAGGACGCACCGCTTCCAGCAAAAGGAGCTTATAACCTGGATTTTGACAACCTTGATTCAATCAATCCTTTCCAGACCGGTGGCGCGAAGATTCAGAACTCGCCTGTCCTTGGGAGAAAGATGCCAACCAATGATCCACCTGCAGTGGAAAATAAACCTGTGAATGCTGCTGACACACCAGAGTTGGTCCAAGAAATGCCTGTTCAGAATGAAGTGAAGCCCATCACTGCAGTGGCCCCACCATGTGATGCTACAGCTGAGCCTCCAGCGGCTGCAGTTGAGGCCCCAGTCAAGGAAGAGCCGGCCAAATCGGCGCCAGTCAAACTTGAGTTTGGATTTGATGATGGCAGCGAGGTCACAAGGAAACCACCACTCAAGAAATTCAGCAAAAAACCTAAAGTGGAAAAGCCGGTGTCTGACGTCAAAGCACCGAAAGAAGCTGCAGTGAGACCAGATGCCAGTGATGATGCTGAGATCCCAGTTCCAAAAGGTTCTTACTCGTTTGACTTTGAAAAGTTTGATGACCCAAACTTCAATCCATTTGGCACCAAAACGACCATGAACAACTCTCCAGTGTGCAGCAAGAAATCCAGTCCTGTGCTCACGGAAACTGTGATTCCAGAGCAAACTGGCAGCCCAGTGGAAAAGGAAGCTGCAGCCCCAGCACGGTATGTTAATGTGTTTATTTGAATACTTATTTGCAGTGGACACTTCCCTTACCAGCAGCTCTTTATTTATTTATTTATTTATTTATCTTTTTCCCCTCTGTAGTGCTGAAGAGAATCTACCACCTGCTGAATCCAACCCTGGAGTGGTAAGAACGTAGTTTGATACGATTCTTAAGAGCTTCCCTTGTTGTTTCTGTTTCTCACAAACAAACTGTGTTGATGTGGAACAACAGATTGCTGATGAAATGGCTGCATCTGACAAAGATGAAACGCTTCAACATGAACCCGAGCAACCAGTGCCCAGTCTTCCCAAGCAACCGGTGCCAAGTCTTCCTGAACCGTCTTGCCTTGACCAGCAGTCACAGGCCGCCATGTTGGATCTCAATGAAGAGTTTGTTCCTGGAGCTACATGTGAGTAGATGTTGAGAGCTTTATTTTAGTTGTTGTTTTGTTGCCTTTTTAAGCTTAATATTAAAAAAATAAATAAAATCTGCAAAAAAGTTCACACCATTCTCTACTTAGTTTGGTTTGTGACTCTTTATTTCAATTAAAGACTTCATTCTGTAGACTTATAGACTGTATGTAGAATGGATAAGAGTTAACATGACGTCACCCGTGGGTTTGTGGACTCTTATTTTAAAGCCAGGAGTTTGTCATTTGAATCCTGGCATATTGGGTTATTTGGAACCATATTTGGACATGAGGGGAGGAGTGAGGAGGTGGGTCTGACCCTTGACACCAAGGACACTGTCCAATGTGTATGCGACTCAAGTTCATGGCTGTTTTCATTTGAGACCAAAGCTCTTGATCAAACTAACACAACCCTGAATGTTCTCTTTTTTAAGCCTACCATATTTTCCGGACTATTGAGTGCACCTGTGTATAAGCCGCTATTGAATTTATTCGAAGAGTTTCATGTGGTCCACTCTGGCGACGCTAAATGTATCGGCAGCAGGAAGCTTGTTAGCTTGTAAAAAGCTAACGAGCTTCGTGCCACCGTTACTGAGCCACACCGGTGTTTAAGCCGCAGGGTTCAAAGCGTCGGAAAAAAGTAGCAGCTTATAGTCCGGAAAATACGGTAATATCTATTTAATTGTTGCACTTTTTTTACACTTCCGCATTGGCGTCATTTTTGAGACCTGAGTACTTCGTCCATTTCTATATACAGTCTACATGTGTACTATTAAGTTGACACTTCTATTGATGTTAACCCATGATCTTTATCTCTAGTCTTGGCCAATGACTTTGATGGACAGATCGACTACCTGGAACAGTTTGGGTCCAGCAGTGTAAGTATTTACTTTGTTTGCTAAAGTAAAGTTAGCTTGTTTGTGTGTTAGAAGGAATTTAAATGTCTGATCTTGTTTTTTTTCCTCCCATCAACAGTTCAAGGAGTCTGCTCTGAGGAAACAATCCTTGTACCTAAAATTTGATCCCCTCTTGAGAGAGAGCCCAAAGAAGTCCACAGGCCCCGGTACTCAGATCCACGTCCCTCCCCCCGCTGCCTTTGTTTCACGGTATGATGTATTTCTGTTTTCATTTACTCTGATTGCTGCTGTCACTGGTTGTTAGAGCAGAATTTGTTTTGCTTTGGACATCCTGTAATACAAAATTACATTACTCTGACAGGGAAACTGTTTCTGTCCAATTCAGGCTTGAAACTCCACAGATGGCAGAAAAAGAGGCAACAACCGAACCTCAAAAGGATGGTTTCAGGCTGTTTGATGACGCTCCGGCACCAGTGAGTCACTCCTGAGCTACCTAGACTGAATCTGTCACTTAATGTTGGCAGCGAAATGCTTTACTGTTTCATCTCCTGACTTGATGTATTTATACCACACCTACCTGTCTTCTAGACTCCAATCCTTGAGAGTCTCGTCCCTGATTTTCCTCAGCCAGCCAACATGGAGGAGGCCATCTTTGAAGTGCTCAAGTACAGTCAGAAAGACATGGATGCAGCAATCGCCAGAGTGCAGGCAGAAGTACGTCATGATGTTTTGTGGTTTTTTTTGTACACAATCTTTGCTGTGGCTGAACTGGATAAAATGCTCCAAACTCAAATATCAAAGAAAAGAAAAGTTATTGGTCATTTAAAATGTTCTTCTGTTATTTACTGAGAATGAGAACTACAGCAAACGCAGTAATTAATTCAATAATACTTGTGATCATCTGATGTTGGTTCATGTCTCTTTGTAAACCAAGTGTTGGTAGAAAGAGAGCTATGCTAGTAACAGAAGAAGTGACACTGATTCAGAATAAGCAATATGCATTTTCTCGAATAGACAAAGGTGAAAGAGGAGCAGTGGGGGGCCAAGAATAAAAAGCTGCTTGACGATGTTCATGAGATGAGGTGAGTCGTGTTTCTTTTAATTTTTCTTCCCAATTTTAATTTCTCAAGATGTCTGACCTCCTGTTTTGTTTTCCCCCCTCACAGGAAAATAATCGCAGAATTTGAGCTTGAGTGTGCAAAAATGATCGGTAGGTTAAAGTGATTTACATCCACGTGGATAGATGATTGTCAAGGTAATTGTGTTGTGTGTTTTTTTTTATTTATTTAAACAAGGCTCTCTGATTTTTCTAACTTCATTTAGCTGATCAAGAGAAGGAGAGGGAGGTGGCCCAGGCAAAGCTCAATGAGGCTCGGCTGGAGAAGGAGCAAGTGTCCGATGAACTGAGCACCTTGGAGAGATCCTTCTCTGATCTTTTCAAAAGGCTGGGGAAGTACAAGGACATCGTTGAGGGCTATAAAAAGGTTGGAGTCTGTAGAAACCACAAGTGCTTGGTAAGTTTTATGACTGTGAGGAAGCTGAGGTAGATTGAAATCGTAACTTGTTTTGTCCAGAATGAGGAGACCCTGAAGGCGTGTGCACAGGACTACCTGGCACGGATCAAAAAGGAGGAGCAGCGCTACCAGACTCTGAAAGCTCATGCAGAGGAGAAGATTGGCCGGTAAGAACCAGCTGGCCTTTAGAGTTGCTTGTGTAAACATGTTTTGGAAACTTGCGGTGGCTCACTGTAATGTGTTTGCCATCCTCAGCGCCAATGAAGAAATCGCTGAGGTGCGATCAAAGTACAAGGCCGAGGTGTCGGCTCTTCAAGCTCAGCTACGCCGGGAGCAGCTGAAGGTTCAGTCAGTGGAGAAGACCCTGGACCAGAAGGTTGGTGGACTAAATAAATCACACGTTTGCAGCAGTTAACAAGTTTGATTTTTTTTTTTTCCTTATTTCTGTTCTTTGTCTTTATTCTAGGAAAAGGAAGTCGATGAGCTCACCAAACTCTGTGATGAGCTGATATCTAAAGTGAAAAAGGGCTGAACTGATTTGTAAATACTGTTTGTTTTGTTGTTGGTGTCCAGATCATCTTCAGATGTAGTATATTGTTTGTCTTTTTCAATGTTCTTATACTGTAAAAAGTTAATAAAGATGATTTACATGTAATGATTATGTTGCTTTTGTTTTAATCAGACTGTATTTAGAATGGATGAACTTCATGTAAAGTCCCCTGTTGGTTTATGAACTCATATTTTGAAGTCAGGAGTTTGGTATTTAAATGTTGCCAGAAGGTCTTATGTGGTTATGACAGAGTGAGGAGGTGGGTCTGACCTTTGAACGTGAGGACACTGTCCAATGTGTATGAGACTCCAGTTTGCTGGTGATTGAGCCTTTAAACCACCTGTAAATCAGTGAAGAGTAGACTTGTCAAACTGACCACATCCCTAAATATTCCTCTTTTTTTATTACTGATGTCTACTTAATGAAATAGTTTATAGATAAACCACAAAATCACTAATAGGAAGAGACTTTAGTTGATGACACCAGAATCACTTGTGGGAAAGTGAAAACTTTTTTTTAATTGAATCAAGCATCTAGTGGCCATGGGGAGTTCTGCACTTTCACTTCAGCATTTGTCTCATTTTTGAGATCCAGTGGCTTCATTCATTTCTACATCAGACTTAAAAGGACATGATTAATTTCTCAGTTTTGCAATGATAACTTAATTCGAGGTAGTTTTCTTGATCCTTTTCTTGTTATATTGAGAAAACACTTTTTTAAATATCATATTACAAACTTTTCATTCTTAGGATAATGAAAAAAATAACTGCAGATGTAAAGAACCACTAAACTTGTAATCAGAGATTAAAATGTATTGAAATCATGTCCTTTTAGGGCTTCTATACATTTCTACAGCCAGGCTTTGATTTTAATACATCCCCTGAGTTGTATTTGTATGTTTTACACACATACAGTCTATGGTTCTACATGATTAGTAACCACTAGAGGGCGGTGTTTCCTTTCACCAGTCTTAGTTTTGGAAGCAAAGCATTATTTATGATATGGAAGCAGCCTGACTGTTTGGAGGCCTGTGTGTTTCATGCTGTGTAGAGTCTCTGCTTTAAACACTCGGGCTGTTCAGTCGTCATCTGTCTGGAGCCAAAGCTCATCTCCATCCCGCGATGCTCGCAACAAAACAAGAGCTCACCTGATACAATGCTCCCCTTCTTTCCTGAGCAATCACAGGGTCCTGTCACATCACTCCCAGAGCAGGACAATGCACTTCCTAAATGGTTGAAAGGAAATCCTACCTAGATGGGAGCTGAATGAGGTGGTGGTGCGGGAGCGGCAAAGAGGGCTCGATTCACTTAAATGGGGAAAAGATGCTGGTCATTCGGTGTAGTCTTGCAGGGGCCATCACTCATGTAAAAAGCGACTGTGAGACTGCTCCTGTGTCTGTACGGTATCTTTTCAGTCATTCATCCCGGCAACTTGTGTCCCCCTGCTGGCTGCCCTCTGTGTCACCCTCAGCAGACACTTCAACCTGCTCAAAGGGAAAGAAAGCTGACCTGTGTGGGCCCAGCCGTTACCTTTTAGGACAGGTAACCGCCACTGAAATCATCCTGTTCTCAAGACCTGACGGCAATCCATGAAGAATATTTATACTCACCAAGAAAAATTGTGCTTGATTCATTACTCTTCTTGTTTCAGGTCATTTAATCAAACTATCAAACCTTCGAACTTAAGACAGTTTTGTTTTTTTAACCTTGAACAGAGTACATCATACAAGATTGTCAAATATAACCAATTACATACAGAAATACCTAAATATTGGCATGAAGTAAATGTGATTAAACTGGGTGACAAAGCACTCCAAATGTACTATACACAACAGTATACTTTAATAACATTACATAGATAAAATGTAAAATGCCTTACTCTGAAAAATAAACCTTTGATACATTTTTTTTAGCAAAATAAATTAAATATTCATGACTCAATTTGATTATCACTGACTACAGCTTCATAACCTGTGGTTGGATACGGTGGTGGTCAGAGAGACTGCTGGTTTTTCTTAACATGCTACTGACTAGTGATGGGAACCTACCTAAATAACAATTAAAACGATAACAAAGACCAACACAGTTAACATGGAAACACAATTCTTCCATCCCTTGCAGTCTTCGGCAAGGTTTGCATGCAATAAAAGTTGCATAAAAACACTATAAAAAAACAAACTTACCAGTCTATTCTAGATCACTTTTAACAGAGAAGAGAAGTGAGGGATGGAGAAAGGTAATGGATAGAAGGGTAGTGGTCTGCATTCCCAGCATTACGCATCTTTAACAAACAAAAGGGCGACCTGAGTAAAGGCAATGAAACCAGCGCTTTAGTAAATCTTGAGTACCATATTCACCTTCATTACCAGGCAGAACATCCACAGCCTCTGCACTCCAACAGCTAATTATATCAAACCAAACTCCCACTTAGAAAAAAATGCAAACATTTCCCCTGCTGATGGAGCAGCAGCTCGGCCCAAGTCGCTGCAGTTAAACTCACACTCTGCAAAAACGTCCTTGTCCTTTTTTCTATTAAGTGCACAACAAGGATGAATGGAGTTTAGTGGTGTGAGGATCTGACAGGTAAAAAAATAAAAGCACCAAATATGGAAGTTTTGATGTAATACCACAAAGTGTGTATCACTGGCCACTGTTTTTCACACTTTTCCCAATGGCGTCCAGCTGTGAGACGCCAGGAGACCATCACTCAGGAGCTGCTGCTCTGTTCAGTCCACAGCTCAGAGTCTGTGTGAGACACTGGAGCAGTTAGTTCATTTGGCACTGAGGCTAACACTGAAAATGAATGTGTTGGTGCTGATGTACTTTCCCGTCCACGTGGGAGTGAGTGTGTGTGTGAATGTCAGTGTAGATTTTAGGGTAGATTTTCGGGGGGATCGTCGGACCTCCTTGGCTGAGGAGGAGCTGCTGCTGGGCCAGGTACTCCTCATAGTTCATGGAGCTCATGCAGTCTTTCTCCGGGCTGGAGGAGCTGGACGACGGCGCCGCGCAGCCCCTGTCCCGCTCTCGGTACGGTGGTCGGTGGGAGCTCTGCAGTACCTGTGCAGCTGGAGCGCTGGGAGGGGGGCAGTGTTTTCTGCTCTGGCAGAACCACAGCAGCACCGTGCCGAAGATGAAGACTATTCCAGCGGGGATGCCAATGATAACCGGCCAAGGTAGGGAGCTGGAGGCCGGTGAGAACATGGGTGTGATGGGAGGCTTCGTGTCTGCAGAGGAGGAGGAAAAAAAACAGGTCAAAACAAATATTTCTGTGTTTTGTTTATACTTAACAGTGAAGCTAATGCAAAGTGCAATACCACAGACGACCACTAGAGGTTGGCTGAAAAAAAATTCGGACTAAAAAAAAACCTTCTACTGTAAATTTTGTTATAATTAGATTCCTACTCCTTCCTAAATGATGTGTTGTATTGTATATAAATCTGTAGATTCCCCGACCCCCTCTCTGCTGCTGATATGCTGCTCTGCCTGTTTGTGATGCTGCACTGACGCCCTGTAAACAGACATCCTCGGGCCTCACCTGGCAGCACAGTGAGAAATGCACTGCGGAAGTTGTAGCCCATGGTGTTGGCGCCTAAGCAGATGTACATGCCAGCGTCCTCCTCCTTGGCGCGGGTAATGAGCAGCTTGTTGAGGTAGGAGCCGTCGGGCCTCGACCACACCTCCCCCGTGGGCAGCACCACAAACCTGTGGTCCCCCACCTCGATGGTGGAGTTGTAGCGGCTCTCCTCGTTAGACTCCACGCGTTTGAGCCACTGAATGACCGGCTTAACGTCACTCCTCACTTTGCACTGAAAGGACGTGGTGCCTCCGTAGTCCACCGTCGTGTTGACCGGGTGAGTGCCCGTCAGAATGGGTTTGGAGTTTGTCCTCTCTGCACAGACACACACGAGGAAACTGTCAATACACACACACACACACACACACATCTTCTGACATGACAGCTCTTCTGCAGATAGAAGAGGTCTTAGATGTCCCTGCCATTATTAGCCTCAGGCTTAGAACTTATAATTGACAGAGAGAGAGGAATACCACATGTAACACAAGAAGTATGTGTGATTAGTTTCCTCTCTTTCTTTGCTCCTGGTTGTACAGCACACATTTCTCATGGGAAGGGGGGGGCAGAGGGTCTGGCAGACAGCTGGGTTTTAATCAGCTCCAGATTGGGTGGATGGTCTCGGAGTTGAACAGCCTCTCTCTCTCCTCCCCCTGTGCAAACACCAGGGCACAAGCCCTCACTCTCCAGCCTGCTTCTCATATACATGATTACACAAGCACATTCATCCATGCGGTGAGGATATGAATAAGACCTGCTGATGGCAATCATAGATCAGAAGGTAGATTAGAGAAAAGATTTTTCTACAAGTTACAGTTTTTCCTCGGTCCAACTCAAACCTACTATTACATTAATCAGACTATTTGAATTTCCTGCAGCGATGTACAAGAGATCACTGAAATGATCCATACAAACATCAGTTATCACTTAGATTAATGAGCATGACCTCATGTGTTCGTACTAAACTGTGCAGGTGAACATGTTTGGTATGCGTACAGCTCAGCCTCTCTGCGGGATACTCACGTATGACCTCAACTTTGTACGTCGCGTTGATTTCCCCGGCCTGGTTGGAGACCCTGCAGGTGTATCTGCCGCTCTGCTCCGGCGTCAGGTTCCTCAGACTCAGAGTCCACTTCTTCTGACGGCCCTCGCCGACCTCCTGCTCCGTCAGCGGCCTGTCGTCCTTCAGCCACACGATGTCCGGCCGAGGGTTCCCACTGGCCGTGCATTTGAGCCGCACTGAGCTGCCTACCGGGCGAGCTATTACCCTCTTCCTCATCTTCGCAGGTTGAGTAAAGCGGGGACGCACTGTTGGGAAAAGCAGAAGAGAAATGTGGCGTCAGTGAGGTAGTTAAGCTTCATTTACTGCAGAGAAGAACAATGCAGACGTTTCTAATTAACCTGCAATTAAAGCAAATTCAAAAGGCAAGAACAAGAAAACAGACAGGCAGCATGGTTTGCTAATAGCCGTGAGAGTGCATGTGATTCCTGGAAATGCAATAAAGCATGCAAAACCACTCATCTGAGTATTTTTATTTACTACTTCATCATTAATAGCATGTGAACGTACCAAGTTTTTCACTGCCAGTCTCAGACTCTGCTTCATCTGCTGCACCCGGTCCAGTTTTATCAGAACTTGAGTCATCTGTTCACACAAGAGGAGAAGAGTCAGTCAACAAAACAAACAAGGTGTAGATACAGTAGTAAAATTGAAGCGCAGTATGGCTGTTTTTCAATAATACTAAAAAAGTAGATAACACTGCACATCATCATGTGTGTGTCCTGCTTCATCTCGTCATTACAATCCTGTTGTGTTCTCTCTCCTGAGTAAATCCAGCGTTCATCGTCAGGTTCCTGTGAGAGGGTTGCATGCTCAGGTCATACTCTGCAGCATTTGGAAGTAATATGATCAGTTTTCATAAGCCCAGTTCCAGGAGACAGCTGTGGAGTTTATGTCATTGGCTGACATCATGCAGCGGCGCTAAGACGGGGCTTAGAGAAAATATAATGAGTGAAACCTAATCGACGGTTTGTGGTGTGGATCGACTTTTCGAGTTAAGCGGCGATGAATTAACAGATCAGATCGGGTTCCTCGCCAATATCTGCCAATCTGTGCAGACATTAAGACATTAAGCAGATGATTACAGAAGAAGGGCTTTTCTGAAATGATTTTTTATGATACTACTGATGCCAGCAACAAATCCTCACACATACATGAGTGTGTGTGTGTGTGTGACAATTAAAAATGACAAATATTTTATGACCAGAGCTGCTGCAGATTAATCCATTTTTAAATTTTGTTGTCAGTAAATTCTTTGTTTTATTAACAGTCCAAAAGGAAAAACTACAAGTCCGTCTTCTACCTTCGTGACTCGTTTTGATTTCTGCCTCCGTGCAGCCTCATGTTGGATTTTTCTCGATGCAGTTTGGCACACTTGATTCCCTCGCAGGGTTTGATTGGGTCAGGTAAAGAGACCAGATGTGACTTCTAACCCCCTCGTTCTGCCTCCCTCTGAGTCCCCCCGAAACCCTCAAAGCTCTCAAGGGTTCTCTGGGTACAAACCCTCCTTTGTTTGTCCCCTGCAGCACCAAGCCCAGCCATGATGTCATGGCTATTTGAAGGGGTTTAACTGGCCAACTATAATAACCCATTCCTTTAAAAAACAGCCTCCACTGGAAGAAATATTTCTCTGTTGCTCACTTGGGCTCTCCACATTCCTCCCGGTTCCTGAACCTCCCAATCCAAACAGAACATGGTCCCACACTGCCGGGGTTTTCTTTCTGACGTTTTTTTTTCTTGAATCTATTTCCTCTCTACTTTTTGGCGATTCTAGGGAACAATGGCGCTCTTTATACGTCTGTCCTGTTAAAGCTATCCCTTGCCACTATTGTCTTTACACAATGTTGGCAGAGCAGACTGCAGACGGGGGCGAGGTAGGACATCTCATTGCTGCCATATGATTGTTATTTTTGGATCATTGAATAATAAAATCATCAATAAATAAGCCTGAGAGGCCTCTAAATATACGAGGAGTCTGTTCTTGTGTCCTGGAAAGTTAGTAAAAGCTGCAAGTTATTATGGAAGGAGTGATCAAACAACAAACCCGTATACCTTACGTACTGTATGAAATCAAAGGCTCATTATGCAAACGGAAATCCAATTACAAGAGTCATGATTCAAGCTTATGCAACTCTGTGCTCGGACTGGAACGTTCTGGTTGGTTAAAATGCAATCAACCTTTTTCCATTGAATCCATTCATACTCTCGCTACAGTGTTTGGGGTCTGACGCCATCTCCTCCCACTTCATTCACAAATCCACCCACAGGAAACAGGTCACTACACACTCTCTCTGCTGGCCTCCTGCACCAGCTGAATCACAGGAAAAAGGGGCCTGATGATTTGGGGTCACAATGAGCTCCAGATGTTGTTGGGGACACTGTAATGTCCAGGGAGAAGTAATGTGCAGTGGCCTTGCATCACACTCTGAAAATCTCCAAACGGCTACCACATGTGACCAGTCGCACACGGAGCGGTTTATCCAACAGTTGGCCTGACAACGTCTCCAGAGAGGAGCAAAATGAAAAATGCGCGAGGAGAGCCAGCATCTCCATGTAGACATCGCGAGCGCTGCCAGGCCTGCATTAGCTCGGCAATGTGTTATCTGTGCAGACATAAACATTCGAATCCAATCGTGTAAATGTTAATATGACAATCCCGTATAAATGCTAATATGAAGCTCGCCATGAAGCAGCTGAGGATGGAGACACGGCTGCAGGCATCGGTCTATCCTGGTGGGGGTGCTGGGAGGTGATGAGGCCAGTTGTCAGGAGACCACCCCAAACAGGGCCCAAACAGCCAGCTGGAGGGATTGAGGAGGCGCCATGTTGCACTGACTGACCAGATTCTTCAGATAGCTCTGGGGAGGACAGGCTGTCCGCTGGCAGATGGGAAGAGGGATATCTCCCCAGCAGCAGTGTGACCCCCCCTCTACTTACATCAGCCTTCAAAACCCCTCACTTCAAATCACACTGCACGCTGTCTCTTTATCTTACTGCCTTTTCTTCTGCTTGGCTTCTCTGCTGGGTCCCGGGCGTTGTTTAAAAAGCCTCTCCATGTTGGGGCCTTGAACTTAAACAGCTGCCAGGATTTAGCCGAACC
>OOFC01029210.1:22656-33976 GCA_900323345.1 Pseudochromis fuscus | reverse complement strand
TAGATTTATGGTGTAATCTTAGTTTTTGTTTCCGGTGAACGGGCAGGTGATGCGTGTTAACGACCACAGAGGCGCACGAGCTGCATTTGTCACAACAGACAGCAGGTTGTAAAAGCGCTGCCACCGCGGTGACTCTGTACAAAGTTAATCTCTCCGTCTGTAAAGGGTGAACGCTCGCTGTCAGTCCGGTAATTGCGTCCCACAGAGCTGATATTTAAACACAGCGACACTGGGAGACATGCTGGGTGAAATGAGTCACACTCCACCGAGAGCTGGCTTTTAGTCTCACCTGAAAAGTGACAATTATGTTAATAAAAAATACAAAAATCAAATACATTGTGCAGAGTAATTATCATAATGTGAAGAACGGTTTCATTAGAGCAAACAGAAATCTTTTTTTTTTTTTTTTTTTGGGCACCCAAAATTTAATTTGCTTTTATCCACATCAACACACAAAGATACCCCCCTACACACACACACAACTCCCTCCTGTTGTGAGCAGACATACTTATTTTGGAACAAAGTACATTTACTTCTGTACTGTACCCTGGTACTCACCTGAAGTACTTTGCTTGAGTCTTTTCATATAAACACTTTACCTTTAACACCACCATCTGATTTAGATTGTTGCACACAAAACATATAAAGAACTGATACGGTGATGATTTTACCTTCACTAAGGATTTTATCTAAACCTGCAGAACAGATCTCAGTGGATTTTTACCCAGAGATGAAGTTTTACCGAAGACACAAACAAGTTCAGAGGGTGAAGTCCAAAATATAAATCCAGAAAAATCCCTGTGTCTTATTATTGGTGAGTGTTTTAAAGGAGACATATTATACTGGTTATCAGGGAAGTTTAAATTTAAAGTGTTATACGCCTCTAGAACATGTCTGTGAAGTTTCTTGGTGAAACTCTTTGATCCTGTATTTCAGTGCCTCAGAAACACTCTGTGACAGGTTTACTCCAAACGGGCTGTTATTAGGTGCCTGTCGCTTTAAGACGCTCCCCTCCGTCGCTCTGCATGACGTAATGACGCCGTCGCTGTAACCCGGAAACCAGCGCAACGCGAGTGATGAAAAAGAGACGAATCCACTTCGCTGTGAGGCTGCAGCCTGTGTAACGACATGTGTTTGTTTTTACAACTCAAA
The DNA here is from genome assembly GCA_900323345.1 of Pseudochromis fuscus. Classification (NCBI taxonomy): domain Eukaryota; kingdom Metazoa; phylum Chordata; class Actinopteri; family Pseudochromidae; genus Pseudochromis; species Pseudochromis fuscus. The sequence goes on along the minus strand of OOFC01029210.1, from coordinate 32,824 downwards.
CCGAGTTTTGGGTGCAGTCATGTCGCAGCTAAACTGCTCTTTTAATGGAGATATCCAAGAAGGCGGATTCCTACGCTGTGGGAGACCACGTGGGATACTGAGGAGGGATTGGCTAATGCAGCGTCTGTCAGACCCTGTCAGAATCCAGAGCGGCTCGTTTTACCACAGGTATTTCTCTTCAAGCAGCTCATGCAACAATGAGATGGTTTTAAAATCTCACAGTCAGTGTGTTTGGAGGCAGCCACGTACTGAACAGTATTTATAAAAGACTTTAAAAAGTGGATTTTCCATATATCCCCTTAACAAGACAGTGCTCCTGTTTCACCACCAGGAGGCAGCAGTGTTCGGTCAACAGCATGAGTACAGCTGGATTATACCTTGGTTCATGGATCGTGCTCTGAGAGATTTCTACCTTTTCCACTCAGTTTATATCAAGACATCATAGTTAACAAGAAATATTAAGTCTTAAACATCATGAAATTAAAACACAGGGAAGAGCAGTGAAGGTTTACTTAATATTATTATTATCTTTAAAAGATGTGATGCAGCACTCTATGGTCACTAAAATCACCTGATTATTGATCATTTAATAGGTTTAAATCCAAAATATTCTCCTTCTGTTTAATAAACCTTTACCATATAATAAATAATTCTGTTTTCTGTAGCAAAATCTGTCAAATAACATCTTCATGTTATCAGTGCAACCGTTTTTATCTGTAAATGTCACAAAAATGTTATGAAATGATATGATCAGCAGTTTATCTACATTTTGTAATGAAGTTGGAAAATATACACTGTGAGTTTTTTATTTAAATGCTGTCTGAAATGATGTCATATGTGACCTTGTTGGTACATTTTGGGAAATAGAAAATAAAGTCTCTCTGCCCCACTTCACCAGACAATCAGCTGGAAAATGGAAAGTGGAAAATTATCTTCAGTCCCATAACTCTGAATGCAAACAAGCCAGTTCTGAGGGTCCAGTGGTTTAATAGAGGGGATCACAGCAGCGTGAGACCGGAGTCCATTCCACCAACTAAAGTTTGGCTTATTTATTCCACATTCAGCCTCCTAAACACCTCATTCAGACTCACTCAAGTAAAACCAAATGATGCCTATTTACTTCAGCTATTTTAGTTTTATTTTGACTTCTCTCCATTTCTCCTAAGTAACAAGACCCTTATGCATCATAAAAACTATGTAGCAGAAGCAGCGTTGCTTCACTGCACCAGCTCCCTGCACGATGGTCTTTAGAAACCACCAGTGTCTCTGCAGCTACATGTATGAAGAGTCTTCAGAAGAGTCTTCATTTAAAACCACAGTGACGTCACCTGTTGGTTTGTGGACTTGAAACCAGGAGGTTGGTGTTTTAACGTCACCATGTCTGTTGTTGTGACCATATTTGGATATGAAGGGAGGAGTGAGGAGGCGGGTCTGACCCTTGAACCTGAGGACACTGTCCAATGTGGATGAGACTGGAGTTCAGAGCTGTCAATCAAGCTAACCACGCCCCTAACTCCTCCCCTTCTCTCAGCCTAATATCTCCTTAATGATTTTCAGGACCAGCAGATTTCTGAGATGGTTGTGGGTGAGTCATCAACAAATCGTAAGGTTGTTGTTAGCGTTAGCATGTTAGCATGTCAGCATGTCAGCATGTCCTTGAGCAAGACACTGAACCCTCAGTTGCTCCTGATGCTCTGTATCCAGTGATGTGGGAGAGGATAAGAGGTCAAACCTTGTAAAGTGCTTCGAGACTTAAGATAAGGACTTTACCCAATGACATCAGGATGACTTGTGGAAAAAATGTATTGATTGAATATTTTAGGATTGAAAATGAGTTTTTTGGAGCCAGCATCTAGTGGCTGGTTGGCACTTCTGAATGTATGTAGCCTATCTGAACACAGCATCATTACAGCCCCTGTTAGTGTAAGATATCCCAGTACTTTTGTCCATACAGTGTGTCTGAGCTTCGTCCATTTCTACACACAGTCTGTGGTTGCTTCACTGCACCAGGTCCCTGCACGATGATCTTCACAAACCAGGACTTTTCACTGCGTTTTAAAGACAGAAAAACATTTAAATTGATGAAATAAAAAGATAAAAAGCAGCTGAAACACGTCCAGGACAGAGCAGTCATTAAGCCCGGCGTGATGCTGCCGACCTGCTCGTCTCATTTGTGCTGAAATCATTTTTGTTTGGAGCTGAACGTCTCTCCTCGCTGCTCTGATCTTTGTGTGGAAGCACAGGAACACAGCAGGTGACGTCTGCAGAGCCCACACCATTAACTTTGTTTGCATCGTCCCTCTGACACAAGCCTCCATAAAACTTTTAGGACACCATCTCCCCAAAGACCTCCTTTGTTCTCCGGTCAGATGCTGAGTTAATCTTAGGTTATGGCCACATTTTCTTTCAGGAAACTTAAGAGAGAAGACAAGAGGAGGATTTTTTGTGTGTGTGCCTGATCCTGTATTCAGCTCTGGCACGCTCAGCCCGGCCCAGGCTGCAGAATGAATGAGTGGAAAGCATCATCCCACAGTTTTGAAAAGGATAAGAGGAGGATTATTACACTGAGCCAGTGAAGTACTTCTTAAAGTTTGCTCATCACAGAGTGCTCATCAAAGTGCCCCTGGAAAGACATTCATTCATCCACGGATGCTCATTTTGAAGGCTTTAATTTTAAGCGAGGAGGGAGAGAGAGAAACCATTTCAATTTAATTCACCACAGAGCAGCATCGTCTAAAGGTGGGCGCAGAGGAGCAGTGACAGCTAAATCTATTATTTGTCTTTTCTCTCTCTGTTCTCGCTGTTAAGTGAAATTAGCGGCGGTGAGGTTGAAAAGCTTCTCGTGGTCCAGGGAGGATCCACGCTGCGGAGCGACGTGGGGGAAGAGGAGGAAAATAATAATGTCACATCACATCAAAATGTCAGTGTGTAACATATCCTCAAACCTGGAGCATCAGGGATCAAACCTCCTGATTCTGTATTTTACCTTTAAATGGCTCCATAGATATTTAGGAAAATGTATTAAATACTGTTCTCTAGTGCATCAAATTTTATGACTTTTTCAAATGTTTTCTATCTCCCAGGATTCACCTTTCCCATTCAGGGGAAACAAATTGACAGGTTCTACTTTTTATGCAGACTGTGCAGTTTCAAACACTTTATAAACAGTTAATTATCTTCATTCTTTAATGTTTTCTGCACCAATTTGTGCATCAAATAAAGTGCAATGATTCTTTCCGAGCTTTAGATGATCTGAAAAGTCTAGAAAAACATTATTTCCTAAAACAAAATCCTCCTGAAACATAATACATGCTGAAGTAAATCCTGTTATTTGGGATTTTTCTATAAATTATTTAAATATTTTTAAATGTTTGCATCAAGTCAAATGATCTGAGGAGCTGATTGTGATTTAAATGACCAGTTTGAGAGTTAATAATAAGAAAGTCGGCCTCAGCTCACCTCTGACCCCTTGTACTCATCATCATCATCATCATCATCATCATCATCATCTGCTCTCTGATTAACGATCGTTGAAAGGTAATTCCACTGATTTTACACATCAAGCTCACTTCGCTCATCAATAGGACTCAGCCTGTGAGAGTAGTTACATAACGTGATCTGAAGAAATGACCCTGATGAGGTCACAGTGATGTCATCAGGGTGTTCGTGGAGACTCCCAACAGAAACCTGAGGGTGTGGAGTCATCTTATATTTTTACTGACAGTTGGGGGCTGATGGAAAAGTTTTCACTGCATAAAGGGAAATGTAGGACTCAAGGTTTCTGGACTTTACTGGAGATTTAAACTTTTTGTGTCCAATAACTTTATCAAAGTGCAATAAATAAATAACCAATAAATCCCTGGTGTGTGGACACCGCACTGTCTCTTCATTGTTAACGTTGCAGCATGATGAGGATGAATTATGGATGAGAAAACAACTGCTCCAATACAGGAGCACTAATGGCTCCATGGTTATCTTAATAAAAATATCAGATTAAATATCCTGTTGTTGGACCTTTAGGATTTCAGCTCTACACTGGCAGCAGCTCCATCACTTCAGATTCAGGTTAAATACACATTTTATTCACAAGTAAAAACGTTAACAGCAAACATTCAGAACACAAACTCTGGGTTTTGTTATACTGGCAAAGCTGTTGCGTTTTATGGGCCTCGGTCCGGCTGCACTGTCTGGCTCTGTATCTGAGATCAGTCTGACTGGTGGTGTGAGGTAAAAGCTAAAAACCAGGCAGATGTATAAGAAAATATCAGAAAAAATCAGGTGAGTTAAAATCCACTGCTGCTGCTGCTGCTGCTGTCCTCCTGTGTGTAACTTACTGCTTTTTGTTTGGGGTGTTGGAAGAAGAAGAAGAAGAGGAGGAAGAAGAAGAAGAAGTGGGGGGGAGGGGGGTTGTTTTTTAAGCACAAAGTCATTGATTGTCACAGCGGAGGGGGAGCGCTCCGGAGCGGCGGCTATGTGTTGCATGCCTCAGCGGGGAAAATGTCTTCGTACGCGGGCGGCAGTTCGCTGGGGATCGGGTAAGAGAACGGGAAGCAGTGGTTGAGCTCCGGGTCCGTGGGCGAGTATCCCGGCAGCTCTATGGACGGGTGTCCCCCGCACTGCACCTCGGCACCTGTCTCGTCAAACACGTTAAAAACCCCCAGGTTGATGTAAGACACCGGCTGGAAATCCGCGGAGGAGCAGTCCCGCTCCTCGCTGAAGAGGATGCCCGCTGCGCGCTGCCGCTGGCACTGCCTGCTCCGGGAGAACTGCGCCGCCTTGTACCGCTTGATGACCACCAGGTTGATGAGCCCGAGGACGCACTCCAGGGTGCTGAGAACAGTGGAGATGACCAGACTCCGCTGGTAATCCCTCAGCTGCTCGCACGCAGGGTTCACAACCACGGAGTGGAAGCAGTAATGGGAATATTTCCTCTCCACCAGAGAAGCCGTGTCCCCGTCCACCACCGCGCCGGAGAAGGCGGTAAGGACCCCCAGCAAGAAGACCACAACCCCGAGGAGAAAGAAATTCCTGCAGCCGGGCTTCTCCATGCAGCAGAGCAGCGCAGAGCCCAGCAGCACCTGCCCGATGCCCACAAGTAGCCCGGAGTAGAAAGCCCCAGCCGCGGCGCCGAGGTGGAAATGCGCCTTCACCGTGGAGCCCAGCGAGACGCATCTTAATCCAACAACAACTTCGCTCAGGGCGCACACGAAGAGGAGGGTGCTGGAGAAGACGGTGCACAGTCCTTTCCCACTCAACTTCATTATATTCCACCTCTGCCGCTCTCGATCCCTCTCCCCCCTTCTTCATCCTCCCTCGTCTCCTCTGGAAACACTCTCACATCGGGACATCATCTGCCGGTGACTCCTCCGGTTCAGAGCGGGCGATCCTCGCCGCTGCGGCGTCTCTCTCGCATCCCCGCGCCGCTTTACAGGAATATATAAATAATTAATGGCAGGAACGCGCTCCTTTCTCCGCACTTATCGATAATCCATACACGACCAATGATCACTTTACCCCGGATCACCTAACCGCCCCTCACACTCTGAGAGCTCTCCTCTGACCAAAAGTTTTTTGTTTTTTTTGTTGGTTACCGTGTTCCTCCTCCTGAGGAGAGAGGGAGTCTCTGCTGTCTGTCCACCGAGTCTCCTCCGGGTTGGATGCTGTGTGCTGTGTGTGTGGCAGAGGAGGAGGAGGCTGCTTCAGGGTCCTGTTGACCAATGACCCACGGGCCCTCTCACACTCCTACAGGGACTGTGGATGGACGGAGGTTCCACGCAGTGACTTGTTGTTAATGGAGAGAAGAGGGAGGGTGAATGACTTTTTTTTTTTTGGGGGGGGGGATCACGCAAACAATCACCACCAGGATGAGAAATAATTTGGTTTTCAGGGACATTAATTTCAGCCTTAAAGCTGTGTAATAAAACCAGTTTGCAGGCAGAGACCGGGAGGTTATGGATTTAATTTGCGCAGGTGGCAAAACTGCAGCCATGCAAGTCAATGGTGTAAACTTCTTAACACAGATGTTATTTAAGGGCTCAATACACAGTGGGTTGTGTGTGTGTCATTGTTGGATAACTTCTCAGAAGAGGTGGTTTCTGCCTTAAAGAGAAAACAAGCGAAATTGTTCACTGATCAATAGAAGTTACTGCTGATCACTCATAACTTAGAGACCACTCCCTCACACATTTATCTGAGGTTCCTCACAACACATGAGATTAGCTTTCATCAGGGAGAATTAATCTATAACAACAGTGTGTGGATGTTCTTCTACACACTAAAAACTGCAGGGTTGTTTTATTGCTGAACTGATCAATATTGGACATGTTGAGTTCATTTAACCCAGCAAGATGGGCTGTTTTTAATTCAACATTTTATTGTTTCTAGGTGAGAACAACAAAATGTTAAAACCTACAAAGTGCTGCTGACAGCTGACTGGGTTAAATGAACCCAGGATGTAGTTTGTCCAATATTGACCCATTTCTGGGTAAAACAGCTCAACATTTTTTAGTGTGTAACGAACAATGTGATACAATGTTCAACATTATACTCAACAGTTTATTGTTTTGATTAAGTTGATGCAAAGGACACAAAGCGTTGGGTCATTTTCTTTTTTTAAATGCCAAGAACTTCCTGTACTTGTGTTTGGACTGCAGTCCACAATGTTCTGCTGCAGGACCAATAACCACTGACTTCCTAATACAGATGTTATTCAAGGGCTAAATCCACAGTGTGTTGTGTGTGTCATTGTTGTGTAAAGTCTCAGGAGGGTTGTTGTTTGTCGAGTGGATCCTTGTGGACGTCCACAGCAGAGAGCTGTCCGTGGTGCTAAAACATCACGGGACTCTCCTGCAGCTGACTTGCTACACTCACACAGAAAGTATGTTCTAACTGCAGTGTGTGTGTGTGTGTGTGTGTGTGTGTGTGTGTGTGTGTGTTTGGCGGAGTGTTTAAAATGACCTTGGCGCGGTGGCGACGGGACCACAGATGATCAGAGAGAGAATGTGAAGAAGTGTTACAGGGTGGATTCGTCTTCCAGTCCTAAACCGAATGTAGAAGGACAGGACACACCGTGAGTCATCCCCAGTCCACCAGCAACGCTTCACTCACACAAGCTGCAGCCCACAGTCTAAAAGTAAATGTTTGCGTGTGGAGTCCAATATGGTTCCTATTAACAGACAAACAGAGGAGGCAGATGAAAGGGAGATTCCATTCATTCTTGGGTTTAAAACGTCCTATGAGAACATTTCAGAGATTTGGTATGAATGGATTTATTTATTTATTTATTTGTGCCAATCTTCAGTTTCAGTTCAGTTTCCAGCTCATAACTCTGACAGAGTTGTTCTCAGTGAGGTGAAGGGTGTAAGAAGTCAAAGTCGGAGTTAGTTTTATGGCCAATGCCCCAATCTGCACCGTAAATACCGAGTAATGAAACTAAGTTACTCTAGGACCCTCGGTGTAAACATTAAATAAACACCAGGCGGTTGTAAAAGAAAGTCTATAAAAAGTCTTCAAGATTAAACATCCAAGTAATTAGAAATACAAACACTAATAAATACAGTAATAGAATAAAACTGATTACATTCTGTGGATATGACCAGTGCAAATTCACACACAGTGGCAGCCGTGCAGAACTGACGGCGACAGTGACGACATGTTGACACCTGTCATCACTGGTCACATGTCCCGGGCTGTGTGTGTTGTACCTCGTTGGTCTCCTTCAGGGATCAGGAGTTACAGTTACTGCTGGACTGTTTCCACTTCCTTTTACCTGCATGTGAAAACTTTGCGCCGGGTTTTGACTTAATTAACTGAATGTTTGACGGGTGCAGGTGAGAGAATCAGACCAGGAAAAACCCTCAGCCGCCATTCATCACAATGAGCCACCTCATTGACTGTCCCAGTGCAGCTGCCAGTGGAGAGCCACTGTAATTAGGTCATTACTGCTTTGCATAGGTTCGCAGATCAGAGGCGGAGCTGAGGATGTGCTGATTGGCTGATTGATTGACGGTGCTGCCGGTTGGATTGGTCGGTTGGCAGCGATGTTGACGTCAACACCAGGAGCAGCAGCAGTGATCACATGACTGAGTGGACGGGTCACCTCCATGACCTCTGACCTGAAGAGGCTGAACATCAAACACGGAGACTCTGACAGTTTGTTTACACTCTAACAAATTAATAACAAATTCATTTATTTCAGTGATGTGGAGACTTTCTACGCAACATTGTGTTGTTGTCACAGCGGATTTGACTGTTTTTACCCCAAATTTTATAACTTTTACCCAAAACTGTGCTGTTTTAACCCAACATTTTACTACTTTTACACAACATTTTGTTGTTTTCACAAAGATTTTAGTTGTTTTTTCCAAACATTTAGTTGTTTTTACCCAAGATTTTGATATTTTTACCCAATATTTTGTAGTTTTTACCAAGAAGTTTGGGATTGTTTTTGTTTTTTTACTCAAAATTGTGTTGTTTTTATCAAGAAGTTTGATTTTTGCACTGAACATTTATTAATTTTATCCAACATTTTGTTGTTTTTATGAAAATACTTTTTTTGTTCACCAACAATCTTTATTTTTTATCCAACACTGTTGTTTATACCAAGACTTTAGTTTTTTTACTCAACATTTAGTTTGTTTTTAAGCAGCATAGTTTTGTTACACAGTGTTTTGTTTTTAACAGCATCTTACTCAGTGAATAAAAACAGCTCGTCTCACCGGGTTAAATTAACACAGCGTGTAGTCAGTCCAACTTATACCCAGCTCTCCATAAAAACAACTCAGTGTTTTTTAGTGTATGATGTCCACGCTTTGTGTGGCAGCATATTCAGACCAATTTTCACATTTGTTGTTGCATAATGTGGGCGTTTGTGAAGGCTTTTGAGACTGAAGCTGTGATTAAGAGCTATACAAATAAACTTGGACCGGGGCAGCTCAGAAAATGGTTTCAGTTAACTCTCAGCGGGAGCACTCACAGGTACACAGCAGGCCTTTCAATCCCAGGAAAGCTGCTAGATTTAATTGCCCGACAAATCTGATGAAGCAGAAGTTGTTAACAGCATATGTCTTTCATCAAGGAGAGTCCTGCTCACCTCCATAACACAGACGATTTCCCTGTCATGGTCACAAACCTGGAAGACACTGTTACTGAAGAGGAAAGTAATTCCCGTCCTAATAGGTAAGATCACCTCTCACACACAGGGCTGCAGAGGTGAAGGCAGGAGGAGCTGAAACTGGCCTAATTTTAATATGGAGGACGCTCCCTGGACCAGGACCAGTGCATTAACACCACAGAGGTTTTACCCATGCAGCAGTGTTGGCTCGGTGACACTCAGCACAATGTATATAGATCCACAGCACTGTGCTACAATCACCCTGCTCCCTCCAAGAGCAGCTTTTTAACTTAAATCACTACAAGTCGCTTTGTGTGTGTGTGTGTGTGCCAGGAGTCAGCTGTGAAGGGACTGCTCTAAGATGCAGTTTTACAGCAGCAGTTACAGCAGCGGTGACAGGTCAGCCTGTAAAATCCTGTGTTGGCCCATAAATATTAATGAGTCTAAAACAGTTTGCAGTGTTGATGGCGAGAGATTCAAACAATGCTCACCCACAAGTGGACGTGACTCTGAACTGTAGGATCAATGAAGAGTCTGACGACCTGTCGGACCGGGATCAGACCGAGGACAGAGGCCGTCACATGGATGGAGCTGAAGAAAATGAACAAAGAAACAAGGGGCAGGACTGTTTATTTAAAGCTGCACTCAACAATGATTTTATTTCAGCAATGGCTCAAAAGGCCATGTGTGATGTTGGATATACCAGCGGTCCCCAACCTTTTTTGCACCACGGACCGGTTTGATGTCGGCATTATTTTCACGGACCGGCCTTCAAGGTGTGGTAGATAAATACAGAAAAAATAAAATAACACGACCGGAATAATAATAAAAATTCAAATGTTTCCCCTTTGTGAAGAAGCTCTCCAAAGACGTTTTTATTTTACTCACTTTCGGTAGTTTGTGGACTTGTTTGTTTAGCTAACGTGTCTGATCACGTGACCGAGACGAGCGTATCGACGCGTCAAGAGACTAAAGTTAAGCCGGAGAGAATCCGGTCGTTTTTCAAAATAAAGCGTCTTTCAGATTATAATAATCAATACAACGGAAATTATATAA
>OOFC01029210.1:0-22636 GCA_900323345.1 Pseudochromis fuscus | reverse complement strand
TGATTCTTTATGGGCGGCCCGGTAACAAATGTCTCACAGACCGGTGCCGGGCCCCGGCCCGGTGGTTGGGGACCACTGGGATATACAACAAACCCTTTTAACACTTCCCATCAGCTGCACGGAGCTTTTTCGACCCTTCCTGCTTCTAGTTTGAAGTTCCCAGCACGAGACTTCTGCTGCGATCGACCTTATTTACAGCCACTGCAGATTCATGGTGTCAGCAAAATATCCACTGTCGGCTTCCTGCAGCACACAACACTCCAGCAACCAACAGCTGATGAACCACAGACTGTTTATAGAGCGGACGAAGCTAACGTGAAGTCACCTGTTGTAGAGTTTGGTATCTGAACGTGGCCGTGTTGGTTGTTTGGAGCCAGAAGTGACCATATTTGGACATGAAGGGAGGAGTGAGGAGGCGGGTCTGACCCTTAAACCTGAGGACACTGTCCAATGAGGATGAGACTGGAGTTTACATAAATCACTGGACACCAGAGATGTCAATCAAACTAATCCTGCTCCAGAATCCTCCTCCTTTTGAAGAATACATCAGAAAGACTTGTGTAAAAAATGGGGAATAACAATAAATAGTAAAAAAAAAAAAAAGAAAAACATGAAGTGACCACGGGGCACTAATCCACCTTGAAATGGCTTTGTCTAGTGGCCATTGGTGGTATTGCACTTTTTTGCACTTCTGCATCGGCTTCACTGTTAAGACCTGGAAGCTACGTTCATCTTTTGTAATTAGTCTCTGATACAAACACAGTCTCCACTGTTTCATTATTATTCAAAGTTGTCTAAAATAATACAAAGCTAATCTATAAAATGTCCCCTCAAAATCTAAAAGTTAAACTTTAAACTCTTCTCCTGGTTATTTAAATTTGCAGTGTTCGACCTATTAATAGACTCCAGTGCCCAACTATTTATATATTTAAGTGGTTTCCATGAAGTGACTTTTAATCAAAGAACTTCTGAAAAGAGCAAAAGTAAAGGGCACGAAGAGCCGAGTCTGGAGCCAGGAAAGAGGTTTAAATCATAAATACTAATGACAGTTCATGCTGGAGCAGCGTCTCTTCATTCAATATCCCACTCGCTTTATTTTGTTGTGCTTAAAAAAATTAAGTCAATTATAAATCATCCTTGAGGCGCTGACTGGCTGCTCTGCAGACAGCAGATACAGAAACCTGATTAATAACTTCTTCCACATCCAGGATGTCACGGATCTTCTTACGTCTTAAAGATGATTAATCGAGGTGTTGTTCTAATGGACACCGTGCTGCTGTTCTGTCTTTCTGTATCCGGAGCCCTGCTGAGATGATGACGATGGTAATGATGATGATGATCGGACCATTACAATGGTTCATTAGTAAGAGGTGAAGACGAGAAGGAATGTAATGATGATGATCACATGTGCGAGGTTAAACTCAGTCACAGGGGAGTGTTTGAGTCTCAGGGTCACCTTTAAGTACAAGGGACACCTACAGGTTCATGTCCACATCTATATGTTTATGTGAAATACAGCAGTACAATGAGAGATTTGAACCCAGAACCTTCATGCTGTGAGGAGACAGTAGTAACCACTGCACTGTACTATTTGTATGTTGTTTAATAGCTGATAAAAAATTGCCATAGTGAAGTATGTCACAAAAAGTCCTAGTAAATTGTTAAAAATAAGTATCAGAGTAATCTTAAAACATGTCATAATATATCAAATCTCTTCCTGAACAGATAAGTCACCGAGTAACAAAACCTCCTGTGAACATCTCATGGTTTCAACACATGATCTCTGACTCGTCCACTGTCCACTGTCCTCCCTTTGTCCTCCTTCTGTCCTCCTCCTGTCCTCCTCTTGGCTGGTTTTCTTCAGCAGGGTTAAATAGGTCGTGATCTGTCGACCAGTTCCTGTGGTTTGGTGAAAGTGATGGTGTCAGGATGGAGACAGAGCTGCAGTTATTGGGAGTTATAGCAGCAGAGCCCTGCAGCCACACAGTCTGTAAACACACGTCCTGACAGCTCTGCAGCCAACTGAGAGACACCTCCTGAGGACAGTCTCAGTTTGGAGACTCTGTAGCTGTGATTAAAGTCCCGCTCCAATCAATTACTGTTTGTAACTCCAGCTGGATGCTGAGCTGCTTTAATCTGCACCTGCTGAAGACATGGACCGAACAATCAAACATAGACTGTAAGTAGAGAGTGACGTCAGGAGTTTGGTATTTGATCATGGCCATGTTGTTTTTTGGAGCCAGAAGTGACCATATTTGGATATGAAGGGAGGAGAGAGGAGGCGGGGCTGACCCTTGAACCTGAAGAGTGTGTGTACAAATGGACGAAGCAGCCAGGTCTCAGTAGTGATGCTAATGCAGAAGTGCAAAAATCAAGTGCAATACCACAAACAGCCACTAGAGGCTGACTCCAAAAACTCTGACTCCAACTGACTTCAATTCAAAAATCCTCATTTTCAATCCTGAAATATTCATCAATACATTTCTCCACAAGTCATTCTGATGTCATTAGATAAAGTCAACTCTTCTGATCAGTGACCTGGTGGGAGGATTTAGGGGCGGGGCTAGTCTGATTGACAGGTGGATTCCAACCCTCCCCCTGATTCCAACCCTTAACAAAAAAAATGTCATGTCATCAAAAATCATGAAAAAACATCATAGTAGAGTATGTCCCTACAGCTGCTCTAAAAAGGAAAATCTCTCCATTGGGGAATCGAACCCTGGTCTTCCACATGTCAGGCACTGTCCACTATGCTAATGAGGACTGCTTTGAAATGGACAAAATCATGAAAAAACATCATAGTACAGCATGTCCCTATAGCTACTCTAAAACTCAAGCTCTCCCCATTGGGGATTTGAAGCCTGGTTGTCCACATGACAGGCAGAGATACTGTCCACTATACTAATAAGGACTGCTTTGAAATGGACAAAATCATGAAAACACATCATAGTTAGTATGTCCCTAAAGCTGCTCTAAAAAGGAAGGACTCCTCATCTGGGAATCAAACCCCAGTCTTCCACATGACAGGGAGAGATACTTCCTACTACACTAAGGAGGACGACTGTGAACCAGACAAAATCATGAAAATACATCATAGTTAGTATGTCATCAAAAATCATGAGAAAAATGATGAACTTGGTTCTAATCCATAGGTGCAGTGTGGATGAGACACAAGTTCACAGGTGGATGAGCCTCCAAACCAGCTGTCAATCACCAACCAACCAACCCTAACCCCTAACCCTGAATCATTTCATCACTAAGGAGATGTTAGGCTGACTTTAGACTTTAGACTTTAGACTTTATTGTCATTACCACACAAACATGCAACATGAGCATGCGGCAATGAAGAAAGAGAGGAGTTGGGGGCGGGGTTAGTTTGATTGACAGCTCTGATCTCCAGTGATTTACAGCTGGTTTGGAGGCTCATGTCCTCAGGTTCAAAGGTCAGACCCGCCTCCTCACTCCTCCCTTCATATCCAAATATGGTCACTTCCTGGTCCAAACAACCAACATGGCCACGTTCAGATACCACTCTCCTGCTTCACAACGTGAGTGGTCAAAATCAATTTAGATTAAATCTTAGTTCAGAGAAGTAAATTAAATATTTGTCATTTGGAGATTTTCATGTGTGATGAGGGAGGAGAACCTGGAGGCCACATCATCCAGGAAGCAATTTATTTCTAATATGATTAATTTGTGTTTTTACTGTATCAGAGAGCAGAGAGACAGGTGTAATATTTTCCTCTTATTATTTTATTTTATTATATTTTATGGTTTTACATCGTGTTCAAACAACCTGCAGGCAGAGCCACTCAGGGATTTATAATTAGGTTTTAACTCTATGGGCCACTACTTTTAAGATTGTTATTTTTCTTCTGCTTTTATTAAGGTGTTAATGACGAGCTGAGTCGTCTGGATGCACGTGGAGATAATTCTGTACAACACAGTTTCATGTGAAGTAGTTGGTGTGTGTTCATTAATTTATGTACAAATACTCCTCTCTGGCAAATCTGCACACAGTCCCACGTGTCGCATACCTTATTTTATTATTGATGTATTTACTTATTAATTTATTGTAATAATTTACATTTTTCTGGTGCAATTTACTCCAAAGAGTGTGTGATGTGAACAGGATGATTTTAACAGTAGCTGCTCCTCTGTGTCTGCTGCAGTTAACACATCACATCACAGGAGATCATGTTTCAGTGTTGAAGCTGCGAGTCAGAGCCGAGGCAGGTGACAGTGTGTTACAGTCTGACACTGCATCTGTCACTTGAGTTTCCACTGTTCATTTTCTATTTTGAATCCCATTGTGAAAATGTGTGTTTGCACATATACACCCCCTGAAACATTTAGACGCTTTAGTGGCAAAACAAATAGGTGGCAGACTCCTCCATAAACAGAGGAGCTGCAGGATCCCACACAGGATTAGCTGCCTTTTTTCCAGCGTTTAGAGAAAAACAGATGTCTCCCAACTGAGCTGGATCTGGTCCAGGACCCTCCGCCACCCGTGCACCGGCCTCCTGTTCATCCACTGTTCGTGCATCTTTAAAAACGGAGGCGGTGGCACCTCAGGCCTCGACAGTCACTGCTGTTCAGGGCAGGAGAAAATCTGGGATCAGGAGCCGGGTACTTGGCTGCAGCCTGTCTCCATCACCTGTGTTTAATAAGTCCTGGATCACGCAGGCTGCACAGCTACTGGGTGGTTTGTTTGGACTTGTGCTGGGTTTAATTAGAATTTTAATGATGCACTGTCTGGTGTTTTGTTGTTTTCTTTTTTTTGTTCTGGGTTTAACCACTAGGGAGCACTGTCCTCCAAACAACGCTTGAAGTGATGCAGCAGGTACCTGATCTGCTTTGTTTAGTAACGCTGCTGGTTTGTATTCACCCAGCAGCAGCCGCCTGGTTTATTCAGTCGTTCACTGAAGCTGCAGATCAACCTGAAGTTCACATGAAAATAGTTTGAAATCCTTCATCATTCACTGGGATATTTGACAGTAAATCTCGCCGGTGGCGTCACATGATGCGATCCACACCACACCGAGGAGAGGAGATGCTCCAGAGCTCTGATCTCCAGCATCTCCAGAAGCTGTAATTACACACGGCTGGAAACACACTGGGTCGTGTTGTGGTGTCAGCAGAAGTAGAAACAGCTGCATCTAGTGGAGTAAAATCTATTCTGTGGCTCCGAGGGAGTCAGGACGTGAGGTCGTGAGTGTCGATACGCGAGCGTGTGTGTGCAGCACAGATCAGACCAAACACAACAGACTCAGGGAGAAAGTGGCTCGTGGTTTGGATCTGAAACAAGTGGAAGGTGGGAGACACTGATGAGAACGCATCAGCAACATCAGCAGCATCAGCAGCATCAGCAGCATCAGCATCAGACGACCATGAACACGATTAATCTCTCAGCTGCTTTTTATTACTGAAACAAAACAAACTTACAAACTGATGTCAGTGTAACTACAAACTCTTACTTGTTGTGTTTCCCTTTTTTCAACACAAACACATGAATTCTGACCAGAACAGAAACAATAAAAAAAACAGTGATGTGAGTGTTTGCATCAAAGCAACAGTCCAGTTAGCCTGTGATTAAAACCTGCGTCAGACGTCTCCTGATTACAAACAGACAACCTGCAGGCTTCACACAGAGGTGGATGGAAGTTAAAAATGAAACACGATTTGGTAACAACTAACTGCGACTTCCTGTTTTTGAAATAAACTCCTGAATCTTTGAGCTTCAGTAACATGGAGGTTTCCATGTATTTCAGAGCTGATGTTATTTTACAAAACCTGCTAAGCGACGAACATTAATATCAATTTACAGACACAGGCTACAGGAGCTGATCCTGCTGATGAAGGACAGTGGAGGTCTAGCTGATCTCCTGCTGCCCCGTCGCTGGGGCCGATGGTTCAGGATTGTCTACCGCCGGCTCCTCAGAGGAATCGTCTCCTCCTCCGTATTTACTCTTTAAAGATCGTCCCAGAAACTGCCAGTACTCCCGACGGATGGTGTCCTTCTCCTGAGCCAGCTGTCTGCAGATCTGCACAAAGAGGGAAACACACACATCAGTGACGTCATTTCAAAGTTCAACTTCTGGTTATTGTGAAAGCTGAAAACATCCACACGTCGTCTGTGAGCGAACAGACTCTGAGCTGCAGACACCAGTCAACTGTCCACAGCTTCAGCTGCTTCACACATCACTGCTCCAACTCTACTGTTTTCTACTTCTTCTATTGAAGTGATGGAGAATCTTCAGCTCCCCTTCAACTTGTTGTTACTTTGAACTTTCTCAGACTTCAGCTTCTTCTGTGGTTCTGCTTTTCATTTATGTTTTTTTTCACTACAGTTGTTCTTTTTTCCTCCTATTTCTACGATGTCCTTCAATTTTTCTACTTCTTCAACTATTTGTGTTGAATTTTCAAATTGCTTCTGACGATACAGAGAAAAAACTTCTCTCACATCAAAGAAAACATCAAGGGCAGATAAATGATTCTCTAATGTGTAAACCACCTTTACTTGCAGATCTGTGTAACATCAGTCAGTGAAGAACAGAGAATATGAGCTGTACATATAGTTAGTATGTACACTGAGAGAGAAAACAAACAAACAAATAAACAAAACAACAAGAAACTATTTCTCTTTCTAAGCACATATAATATTATTCTTGGATCAATACTTAAGTTTTCAGCATTGACGCACATTTTCCTGAGGAAATGTATTTTCTACTTTCTTTTAGACTCGTCCACTTCTACTATTTCTACTTTCAAGTCATTCCTGGGAAGTGATTCACACACATGATCATAGGTAAAGACACTTTTTGCTTCTAACTTCTCTTTTACCTCGAGAGCTTTTCTTAAAGTTTCCTTTCGTTCCTCTTCCTCCACCTTCTCTGTCTGGACGCTGCTCTCTAAAGCGTCCTCGTAGCAGTCGAACAGAAATGCGAGCAGGTACGGGGAGCAATGTGTCTCCTTCAGCTCCAGGACCCTGTCCAGCAGACCGGGCGGAGAAGACAGACCTGTGTCCTGCAGCATCCTGAGAGGAGGAGGAGGGAGGACAAAGAGGGAACACTGTCACTGAGCTTCTTCACTTTTAAATGAACCTCTGCTCAGTCTCTCCCCTGCAGCTCGCTGTATACTGTGAATGGGAGACTGAAATACTCGTCTTTCAGTCAGAGTGTGAACAGAATAAATTCATTCCTACATCAGAGGAAAGTTTTTGCTCCCGACATATTTCTTGGATTCAGACATTGAGTAGAAAAGTAATCTGGTGTGTGCTGCACATCTCACCCTTTCAAGTAATTCCAGGCACTTTCATTATGAGGAGCCTTTTTGATCTGGTTCAGGCAATACCTGACACAAAGAGGGACATCAGCACCAACATTAATGCACATAGACACCACATTTCAGGAAGTTCTTTTCAGATTTGGTCATTTCACTGTAAGTGAGCTGTATTGTTTCCTCCTGCATGCACTCACTGAATCTCTCTCTCCACCACCACTGGATCTGAGAATCCTGTCGTGTGAGAAATTACAAAGTGCCTCTGGTTCCACGCAGAGTTGTTCCTCACATCTTCTTCCAGAAGATTCTCCACAAACTCCAGCTCACAGTCCCACAGTTTGTACTCCTGCAGGTTCAACCAGACACATGTTGGCAACAAGCACGTTAAGATTTCTGCAATCACTCAGCCCTGAATACAGAACATGCTGCTGGTTTAAAATGTAAAAATAAGTGTGATGACCTCCTGTTGTCAAAAAGTCATGTGAAAAACTAAGTCAAACCCTGTGCTGCCTCTAACGTCACACAGCAGTTAGTGGCACTGATGCTGAGGAAAACCGAGCAATGTTGTGTTGCATCAATAAATTCAAAGTTATTTAATGTGTGTGGACATCCTATTCATTAACATAAACACCACACTCTGTCTGATGGTAGCATTAGTGGAAAAGGTAAATAAAATAAATGTAAATATGAAAATGTAAATACACAAAGTGATTTTCTAGTGTCCCTGTGATGCATGACACACAAATAGTGACCACAGAGAGACTGGAGCGACACACCAACCCACAGCTAAATTAAAAAGTGAAGGATTACGCCGGGCAGAGCTTCACGCCGTGGGCAGAACGCTGGAGCTCATTTCTCAGCTCTGACGCCAGGCCGTGCTGAGAGAAACACCCACCTGGATGACCCACTGTCTGTGCTGCCAGGCGTGGTAGTTCTTTGCATCTTGGCTGAGGATGTCCGCGATGAACTCCAGCTCCTCGGAGGGGTCGTTCAGCCACTCCACCACCATACGTCTGTGATGCCTGGAAGAGGAGTGTGGACACCCATTCTTATTCTTTAGTGTTTTCATTTCGCTGAATGATGTTAGAGATGTCCTGCTCCCAGTCTCCCTCTCTCTCTTTTTTCCCTCTGTGGATGTGACCTGAAATGAATTTGCGGGCTCTCACCAGACTTGATAGTTTTTGGGTTGCTCCTCGATGATGGCAGTAATGTACCTCATCTCCTCCCTCAGGTCCTTTGATAGAGCCTGCAGCAGCACTCGCCTGTAGTGCCTGGACATTCCCAAACCCCACAGAAGATTAGATTTTCACAGAGGACTCTCATCACACTCAACAGATGTACTGGTCTTTCACTTATACTCAGAAGTACATAACATGGAAATGTGACTGCAGAGGTGCAGCCACACACTCCTCATTTTAAAAACTACATCTATGAATTGACTTTCCACACTCCAAGCAAACAACACGCTCACCAGACTGTGTAGTTTGCTGCATTCAGCTCGATGGCATCTGCCGTTAAAGCGAAAGCCCGTTCACTTTTTTCATCGTTTTTTAAGAGCGCTCGGAAATAGTCATAAACATCTGAGACTGTTGAAAGACAGACATTGGATACGGACATTAGTTACACAAAGATCATTGTGTCCGTGAGAAAAAGGTTTATCAGTGCAAACTTTGTCTAATGGATCTGTAGGTGCTTTCTCGTGAGTCTCTCATCTCTTGCTACCAATGCCAAGAACCTTACACTTTTCAGAGTAGGCGATCTTCACCACAGGATTTGGTCCATCGTCCTGAGGGACAGGCTCCAGGTCTGCCCACTCCTTTCTGTCTCTGAAACACAAACAGACGGGGGTGGGTGTCCTGGCTGCTCACCTACAATCCTCCCTCGAAGTACGGCTGCAACTAATGACTCATCTGATGGTCGATTAATCATCAACTATTAAAACGATTAGTCAACCAATCGGATTGTTAACCACATAGTTATTAAATGGCTTCGGCTTGTGTTAGTTAATAATAAAAGACAAGAACGACGGATGCTTAATTCAGAAATACATCTTGTAATCAACTGTGCTGCTGACATCAGCTTCAGCTCAGAAAGTGAATGAAAAATTTTCCAATTTATCTCAAAGGACAGAAAATGTTCAGTAGTGATATAAGGTATAAATAAATAAAGCTGTGCCATTTTTTTCTGAACAAAGACAAACAATTATTTTCTTCACTGTAATCATCATTGGCCAACACTGTATTGATCACTGGCTGCTGAATGCTGTTCTTCAATTCTCAGCAGAGATGGGAAAGAAGGGAGATGTCTCACTCCAGTAAAAAACACGTGTGATGACAATAGTCGACAACTGAATTTTCATTGTTGATTAATCGTTACACCCCTACCTCAAAGTAACTCATAGAGGTGGTGACAGCCCTAAATACCTAGCGAAACAGGAGTGTAAAAATGTACATTCATATTTCAATTATTACTGATGTATTGATCATTATCCTCCTTCATTTTCTCATTACTAGCTTTGACACTTGATATTTTCTTATGTTTCGGTTTGGATTAACTCACAGAACTGTTGAACTAGCACAACACTACACCAGAAATTAACCGTAGACCACCTAATCTTCTACAAATGAACTAGCGGTAGTGTTATTACGACACACAAAACCAAAACTAGAACTTTTCCAACACCACAGCTTTAAAGCCAGCTAAAGTCAATGGGAGATTTACGTTAGAGCTGCTAGCATAGCCAAAACATTTCGGGGGAACGTAAAGAAACCATTACCTGTAGAACATGTATCGAGTCGGGTCGAGGAGGTAATCATCCTCCAGCTGGTCCTCGGCCTCCACATCAAACTCCTGCTCTTCTTTAGCTTCCACGGACTCATTAGAAGTTTCCTCGACACTTGACATGGCTAACCAGCTAGCTTAATGCAGCCTGTGTTCCGCAGGATGGGAGGTGGCGTCACATCCGGTATAGCGGAAAGCTGCCTTCAAGGACGGAGAGGAAAATCGTTTTTCCGAGGAGTACTCCGTTGGGGAGCACTCGCTAAAAATCATCAGATGCACAGCCGCGGGGTGAACAGGTGTAAAACAAGCAAGCTGGCAGGTGCCTGTCTGTGTAAACATCAGGAATGATCCCAGGGCAGCTGTTAGCTTCTGTGACACTCCCGCTGCACAGGTGCGACGTTCACGGCACAGAAAACACTGTTCCAATCAGAGATGGGAGGTTTATTTGTGTCTAAACCACAACCCTCCTATTATCCTTGGGGTTAATTTGACGTCGCAAAAATAATAAATAGTTAACACCTCTTTTTTTGCAGAATATTTCAGGACTTGGATTTGTCACATACTCAGAATGAAATGCAATGAACTGTCATGGCCATGTGGAATTAACAAAAACAAACTTAACTATTAAAGAGCAATATAGAAAAATAGTAATATAATAAAAAAAACTATTAAATAAAAAAGAGTAATATAATAATGTATACTATAAAGAGAAATTTAGACAGCAATAAGAACTGTAAGAAGTCTTAAAAATAGTCTAAGTATGTGCAGTGCTCAGTGTGCAAATGGTGCGCATTGTGTACAAGTGTGCAATATGCATTTGTACATGTGCAATAATTGCATAAGTTGTCCAGTTGTTTTAGTGTGTTGTTATGTTTTGTCCACGAGAAGGTCAGAGGTCACAGACCTGACAGCCTGAGGAAAGAAGCTCTGCCCGAGCCTCTCAGTGTTTGTCTTGATGAAGGTGGCGGGGGTCCTTCATAATCCTTTTTCATTAACATCGTTTAAAAACACCAAAAATAGTGATTTGAGTTTTTCCTGCATTGAATTTATATAAATATTCACAGGTATGCTGGATTTATAAGGAGGTGAAGTGAGGGCTTGTATTTTACTTTTAGGTAGTAACGTAATGTACTTGAAGCCTAAACTTTAATAATAATGTTGAATATAATGATTTTCTGGAGGTTAAAGTTGCTGTGATCAAACTGACTCCAAAGATAAAAGATGTTAGCAGATGTGAGGATAACAGGAGGATCATAAATGACTGATAGATGTATTCTAGATGTAGGTCTGTAATCAGGGAGTTGTTAGAAGGTGTTTGTCTGTAGCAGCTGTGGAATTAATTACACACTGACAGGACCAGTTCATCATTTTACACTGTAATCAATCACCACATTCATTTCAGACTATTGACTTTCATCCTACATGACTTTTAACTGTCTCCTGGAGGAGAGCTGTCATGGTGCTGGGCTGTGTTCAGCACATTTGTTTACATATCCTCAGAATACATGATCCAAAGTCTCCAGGCAGTTTGGGGTTTTTACTGTGTTTTAGTATCGATGAGTTAATGTCTTCAGAAACGGGTGAGGACAGAACAGAGTCCAGACCATTCTTCTTCAGAGCCTTTTGTGAGACCATGTGGCATGTGTACAGATTTACTCTGTGGCTCCCTCTGATGGCAGAGTCTGGTTGGTTTACATCTGAGGAACTGGACATAAAAAAACTGGACTAAATGCAGTGAGATGCTGAAGGTTGAATTCACTGCAGAAAAGTGTTTAACATGCTCAAAGTAAGAAAGAAAAAATTTGATACAGTTGAAACAGTACTATTGAAAAGAATTCTCCACATCAAGGTCAAGCTGAACTTTATTTTCATCAACGACTCTGGACATTATAAAAATAAATAGATGATTCACAGTCAGTGGATCGTAATACAAACTGTTATCAAAATCATGTATCAGCCAGAATGAAGAATTAAACACATGCATAATCACCATTCCTTCAACTTCTACATGTTCTGAATACCTGTCGCAACTTCTTTGTAAATAACAAAACCTGTGTTTGTATTTTCCAACAGAACTGGTTGAGAGAATATAAAATCACCATTCAAATTAGACAGCTATGCAAGTTTGAATATGCTTCTCTCTGACAAGTGTTCAGTAATGGCTTGACCCAAAGTGTGTTCAGTGACTGTCCTCGTGATCCAATCCGTGCTTCTCCATGTAGCGTCTGGAAGAGAGAGACAGGGTTTACTTCATGAGAGGCAGTACACTCAGTCAGAGAATTAACCATCAGATGGAAACACACCAAACGCTCAGTCGGGATGCTTTTCACATTTGTCATGAAGTTTTGCTTAAAACTGCAGTGACACATTTTGTCCACTTGGGGGCAGCACACAAACTTCCCAATACAACATTGATGTAATATTACATCAGGGCAGACTGCTTATAGAATAAACAACGCTAACATGATTTCACCCGTTGGTTTGTGAACTCATGTTTTGAAGTCAGGAGTTTGATATTTGAACGTGACCATGTTGGTTGTTTGCAGCCAGAAGTGACCATATTTGGATATGAAGATATGAACAAACACTCAATATGACCACTACAGTCTTACACTGAGTACTCATGACTGAGTTTGATTGTGTTATTCTGCCATTGATCAGCACCTCCAGGCAGCTTAGGGTTCAGTGCTTAAGGAAAGGAGGAGGCGGGTCTGACCCTTGAACCTGGGGTCACTGTCCAACATGTATAAAACTGGAGTTCAGGTTTAGTCTCATTGGAAACCAGAGCTGTCAATCAAACTAACCCCGCCCCTAACTCCCCCCCTTCTCTCAGCCTAACATCTCCTGAATGATGAAATGATTTTCAGATGAGCGCCTGTTCTGGAGCCAGAGTTTGTTGGAGCCAGCATCTGGTGGTTGGAGGTGGACCTGCCTTATTTCTGAGCCCCAGTTGCTTCGTCTGATTTTATTACATGCAGCAGATACAAACTCATTCCAGCTATTATTTAGCATATTCAATCCAAAACTATCTGTCTCCTTAGCTGCTAAACACTCGACTGTGTTTATTAGCTGGTTGCTAACTTTGTCTCTGTGGTTTGGTGCCCAGCAGGAAGCATAATCTGAGCTTTAACTGGAAACAGCTGGAAGTGGAAACAACTCAGACAGTTTCAGGTCTGAAAACCAAAACAAGCAGCTCAAACATCAAACACTCACATTAAAACACTGTGGATTAATGCAGAGAGGTATCAGTGACACTGAGTCTGATGTGGATTTCATGACCAATCTGTACGACCTGCACTGAACACAGTAGCTCTTTAACAAGTTCAGCTCGGTGCAGCTTTGACACTGAGTAAAATCAGTATTGAGCAACAGTCGCAACAAGTAGATCTCAAGCCAAATGAATATTGTATAAGGATTCACTCCTGCTGGATGCAGGGCATAATGAAGCAGCTCTGCTGTTGTTTAAGGGGTCGAATTAACATGAACTGAACAGACATACAGCATCAAGAATGAGTCCAGCAACACCTGATTAAAACCAGTAAAGAGATAAATGGAAATGTAATCCCAGCACACACAGGGTGATCTCCCTGCTGCTGTGTTAAAACTCATTCTGCTCCTCTCACAAATAATCAAACAGTCGGTTTCACAGGTGACATGTCTGGTGGCGAGAAAATCTCACCTCCGTGCAAAATTGTACAGCGCTTCTTTTCTCTCTTGGAGAGACAAATGTCTGTCAGCTGGTGATTTCCCAAAGGTTTTGGCAGCAGGCTGTGGATGGAAACAAAAGAATAAATCAATTTAGTAGAAAAAACACAGAGATGGATTAAATTTTAACACACTGTGATGAGCCAAAACACTGTGATCACTAACAGAAGAAGCTCTCAGATATATTAAACTATCTGGGAATAAGAGTGCAACGATTAAAAAAAATAAATAAAAATAGTTGCTGAGACAATCGTGTTCAAGGAGTGAGACGTCTCCCATCTTTAATCTCTCTGCTCAGAGTAGCAGTGAGTAAACACACAGTGGTGGCTGATGCTAAATACAAAGACCTTTAAAGAAAAGGATGACTTGTCTTTGTTTAGAGAAAATTGGTTTTATTTATTCAGAGTTTGTCCCTGGAGAAGAAATGGCACATTTGTTAAATATATTTTCTGTATCAGTAGCAGCAGAGGTGATTAAAAGATGTATTTCTGAAAGAAGGATCCATCTTTATTATGAATCACCACATCATTTAAAACAACCTCAAGCTAAATAAGTCATTTCAAAACTGTGTGATTTATAATCGGATTAGTCGACTGATCGTTTCAATAGTTGATGATTAACCGACTCTCTCTGGGAACAGTCAGATGATGTCAGTGCAGTGGATGCAGGGAGGTGTGCAGCTGTGACCTGACATAAAGGTTGTGAATTGGTGATAACTGAGGATGTGCTGGATGAATCAGGTCTTATCTGCGACGCAACGACTCATAAGATCCAGGACTTAAAGGATCTGCTGTGAACGTCTTACCGCCTGATACAACAGGACACCGTCAGAGGTCTAACACAGTCCCATCTGTGGTCCAAGCTGTTCTGAATCCAAGCTAACAACCAACAGTGTATTGTGGTCATGATGTGTAGGAAAATCAAAGTCGAGGCAATCACTCAAAGTGACATAACTTAAAATTCTGGATATTTAAAGATTCTACAAAAAAAATGTAGGAAAAGCAGGAGGAACAATCCAGCTGCAGTGACTGGACTCACTCATGTGACATCATACATTATTATGCAATTTTTATTATGCATAATTATTATAAAAATATGCAAGCAACTGTAACTGATCCACTTTCTGGTTAGGGATGAATGATGATTGTGATTCTGATGCTACGGACTGAACAGTGCTGCCCTCTTGTGGTAAAGTAGCAACACTACCTTCTTAATGTTTACCCATTAAAAAGAAAAAGAAAAAGAAACAAGCAAAGTTCAATCAAACTTGTCATATTTAGAGTTTATAAGAAACATTTCAGGCATCTTTAACAATTCATGCAGAGGTTTTGAGTGTTTCTCTACAGCAGATCTAAAGCCACATCATGTCATGCAGCCTTTCAACCAATCACAACATCCCTCCATTTTTCTGAATGGTTGAAATATATGAAACTGCAGCCTCCATGATGGAGAAACGTCTACTTTCAAAGACGGTTATCTGAGTACGAGCTCGTTATTTCCCCTTAATCATTACTTTATGTCAGAATCTATGTTCTACACTGGATTTGGACCACTGGGTTTCTGTTCCTTTGAAACAGTTTTCAGGATTTTTTTGGGCAGGTTTCCATCCTCTGATCCTTCTCAATAGTTCCTTGGATAATACCCACTCTCTCCAAAATAGCTCATCAAGCTCTGTTAAGTAGTTTTTCCCTAATGTTGCTCAGAACCAAACAATCCAGGTGAAAACATGACGTCCATGTCAGACACACTGAGACATGTCAAACCTTTATGGTGGGAGCAGAACCAGAAGAATACGAGCTGATCTTTGAGGCTCCAAACGTCAACACCCCGGTCGCTTCGATTGGAGCTTCGTCTTTGTTCTCGAGCAGATTTGTTATGGTGGTGTCAACACAATTGGTTTTTGCTGCAAACAGCGAAAGCGAAAAATTAGACCCTCGTTAAGTCTGAAGGTGAAAATATATTCCAGGAAGACTGGTAAAACTGTGTCCTACCCAAGTCCTTTGCAATGACATTCAGAGGAACGTGAGGCAGCACGTCCTTCACCTGTTGGGCCATCTTAGCAATCCTATGGTCATCTGTGCCCAAACTCTGGACCATGAACCCGAGGCCAATGGAGCCAGGTGTGACACCTGCAAAGAGGAAATGAACAGCTGACATCCTCCATCCTCCAAAAACTAAAATACAGCAGGTTCATCAGATCTACTGTAAAACTATGGGACTGACTTACTTGTAGATGTCTGTGGCACAGTATGTCTTTTCCTTTTGATGTGCTCTGCTTTATCAGCTTTAGTGATCTTGGTGGAGACCAAGCCAAGTTCACCAGCGAGGAGCTGAAAAAGGAGGCACAACATTTAAAGGTAAATTACATGTGGAAAATCTTTAGGGAACTAAAGCAGCAGTGCAGCCACATAAAGAGGGTACTGGTGCTAGGATCAGGGACCTTCATAAACTGCCTGACCGCATATACTGTGTGTAAAAGACAGATGTCATAGCCACTGGGTCTCAAAAGTCAATGCAGAAGTACAAAACAGTGCAATATCACCAACAGCCACCAGGTGCTAACTCCAACTGACTTCAATTCAAAAATCCTCATTTTCAATCCTGAAATATTCATCAATACATTTTCTCCACAAGTCATTCTGATGTCATCAGATAAAGTCAACTCTTCTTCTCAGTGATC
This sequence comes from Pseudochromis fuscus, assembly GCA_900323345.1. Classification (NCBI taxonomy): domain Eukaryota; kingdom Metazoa; phylum Chordata; class Actinopteri; family Pseudochromidae; genus Pseudochromis; species Pseudochromis fuscus. The sequence goes on along the minus strand of OOFC01029210.1, from coordinate 6,189 downwards.
TGGTGGGAGGAGTTAGGGGCGGGGTTAGTCTGATTGACAGGTGGCCCATGTGAAAGTCATTTATCATTAAGAAGATATTAGGCTGAGAGAAGGGGAGAAGTTAGGGGGGTGAAGTTACTTTGATTGACATCTTTGGTCTCCAGTGATTTACAGCTGGTTTGGAGGCTCTCACTGGTCAGACCCACCTCCTCCCTTCATATCCAAATATGGTCACTTCTGGCTCCATCTCTTACAGTCTCTGCTTTACTCCTAAACTGTTCCATATATTTATTTTCACGTTACAAACACACTCAGGCAGACGATCGTCATTACCTCCTGGACTTTGTTGGCAAACTCCTGCGTGGACTCTCCATCTTGTCTGGACACTGGTGGGAGCCAACTGGGATGAAACAGAAAACAATGATAAGAAATAAATCTGACAACAATTATGGGAAAAGAAATGCTCCAAATCATCAGGAGACCATCTCAAAAGCTGAACTGAGAGCATGAAAAAAACAAAACTTAATTATAAAAGCATTTGAGATGTGTGCTCATTAATCAGAGTTACTGGAGAGGAGCTTTGGATTGTTACTTGTGACAAAGCCAAATGTTTTCATAATATTTTTTGAGAGGATGTAGTTTATATAATCTCCATAAAATAACAAAACTGGCTGCAGAACATTATGATTCAAAAAACAACAGCTGAGAGAAATAATGACACAAATTATTTAGTACCTTACATGATACACTGTACATGGAGCGAAAAATGTCCACAAGAGCTCCATCAGCCAACTGGACTCCGGCGTGCTCTGTGGACGGACAAGATGATGAAGATATTCATGTTATTGTTTTACAGTTTACAGTGAGAAGATATGGAGAGCGACGCCTTGGTGACCCAAACAATCTCTGAACTATAACTCTGACCACCGCTGCACAAAGACACAACTAATCTTAGTCCTGAGGCGGGAGGATTGGATTAAAGCAGCCGACACTAATCAGCTCCCTGCCACTTTGTGGGAAATTTAAACATTTTGTAATGATGTTTCACAGCTGGCACATGGTAGTGAAAATTAAATTACACTGTGTTATCGGAGGCCAGTCACACTGTTAGTTTAGTTTATGAATGATTAATGAATGAATGAATGAATAGTTTATTTACAACCAAACACACAAAGAAAGTCTCAGATATGCTGGTTACATAACACACATTTCAGCAGTAGATTATTTGAGCTCAATCATATAGAGCTGGTATCTGTCCATCATGTTTTACAATGTAAGTTCAATAACATTACCAAAGAAATCAATGGTCTGGTCACTCGTAAGGCCACAGGTTGGATGGATTCAGTCAGTGAGAAAGGCCAGGAACTGAAAGGAAAAACATATTCAGTTTGTTAGTGGGTTAGTCTGCTGGGAGAAAAATAATGTTAGACGAGAGCACAAACTTCCACCAAGGTAAAATCCTGCTGTATTGACGCTATAGACTGAACACTGCTGCCCTCTTGTGGTGACACAGCAACACTGTCTTGTTAAAATTCAACAATTTTAACAGAGACCATTTGCTCCTTGGATACACTCTATGGACATGATGGATGTAGACACAGATTTTCAAAAGAGAAACCAATGTGCAAGTGTAAAAAATGTAATACCACCGATGGCCACTAGATGCTGGCTCCAAAAAAATCTGGATACAACTGAGTTCAATTCAGAAATGGTCATTTTCCATCCTGAAATATTCAGTACTTATTCAATACACTTCTCCACAAGTGATTGTGATGTCATCAAATTAAGTCAACTCTGCTTCTCAGAGATCTGGTGGGAGGAGTTAGGGGCGGGAATAGTCTGATTGACAGCTCTGGTCTCCATTGATTTACAGGTGGTTTGGAGAACCCTGGTGAACTCCAGTCTCATCCCCATTGGACAGTGTTCTCAGGTTCAAGGGTCAGACCCGCCTCCTCTCTCCTCCCTTCATATCCAAATATGGTCACTTGTGGCACCAAACAACCAACATGGCCACGTTCAAATGTTAAACTCCTGGTTTCAAAACGTCACAAACCAACAGGTTTCTATGTCCATTTGTTATATACAGTCGATGAGTATTACCTTATCACTCCAAAACAACAACAACAACAACATACTTCAGTTGTTGTTGTTTTTTTATTAATCAAAAGGAGTTGCAGTGTAATACAGTCACTGTTAGTGTGCAGGGAAAAACTAATGTGAAATCAATTTCAGAACAAAACCGTAGCAGCGTTCTCGATCTCATAAACTGCACCTCGCAGCTTTCTTTGCTCTCCGGTGCATCACCAGTGAACATGCAGCACACTTTGTTCTGAGTTAGTCAAATTAATGATAGAAATGAATCAATTCTGCAGCTGTTTTCACTTCCTTACACTAATTTCCCTCCAATTCTAGAGGGAAATTAACGAGAGAGAATCAACCGCCAAAGCAATTCATCTCTATCTCAAAGTGCCGTGAAAGAGGGAGTGTAATTTGTAGCTGGCTTCATTAATTCACTCTCTCTTTTTGTAACCAAAGTCTTGTGTGTGATGCCAAAAATGCCTCAATGTGCAAATAATGATAAATTACAAATGACTACTGCTTTTATTCTGGTTCTTCATTACTCTAAGTAAATATCTACAAATGTCCAACATCAGAAACTAAAGAAGAAGAAAGAATGTGACTTGGTGTCTAACTGCTGTTTCAATTTCAGGACTTCTCATCGAGTGCTGATGTCCAGCAGCAGAAATGTTTGGACTGACCTGAACTTGAGCAGAGCAGCCCGGCCGTTTGTGGTGTCCTCCTCAGGAAACAGGAGCAGAGGCGGGGTGCCCTCAGTGGAGCAGTACCTCTGAAGTGACTCTCCTACTGCTCCCTGGCCAGAAGCTGAATGGATTTCCATGAAGCCTCTGGCCCAGCACACAAAGCCCGTGGAGCCCTCTAACTGGGGCTAACAAGCAGGAAGAGACAGAGCGAGCTCACTTAACAGCACATCCTCTGTATTTAACAGTAAAATACAAAAAGGCAAGAGGGAACACACACATGTGGAAACACTGGTTTCACTGAGGGAGAGTAAGATTGTCCAGAGCAGGTAAAACTTTAACATGCGAACATGCACCTTGCTCTGTGGTAACTAATGTTTTTCATACTGAACATGAAGTACTTTCATCTTTGCAGTTTCATGATTGGAGGATTCACAGTGATACAGGTTGAATACTGAGAAGAAAATGTTCTAAAATAAGGACCGGGAGGGAAACTAAAGAAATCAGCTTAAAATCTCTGTCCCAACTGGACCAATGGCTTTAGGAATCGTGTGTCCTCTGCATTTTTTTTTAGTCCGTGAGAGGGGTGGAGGCCACAGGGGTTAAAAAATCAAATAAAATTTTTAAAAAATGTAAGGGCTTAGTCTTACAAGGGTGATGTGAGATGTGTCCTCGCCAACACAATTGAGATTTTGGAGGTGTGTGCTTCGTAGAGGTCGTACTGAAGATACGGCAGTCTTGTGGCAGGTGCACATCCACTGCACTTGCTCTGTGTATCTGATTTACATCGTACATTGTGAGTGTGTCTGCTGTACTCCACATGCACAGGAAACTTGCTCCGGCCATGCGTACTCCTTGCAGGCACCGTGCATTTTTCACCAATGGTTTTATTCCCACAAAGACAACCCCCCCCAAAAAAAACCCCACATGTCAGACCTACAGACGCTGTGTCCTGGCTAAAATGTGTGAATTGATAGTTTGTTTGGTTGCATTGTCTGTTTTTTGCACACACACAGCCTGTAGAAGGAGGATGGGCGGTTGGGACCGAGGCTTAAAAAAAGCAGAGGGAGGGAATCTAAAGAAATTAGCTCATGGTGCTTCCACAATCAGTCCACAGCTTTGATATAAACACAGTGTAAGAGAGACAAAGATATAGTTAGTGGAGGAAACATGCTGCAATCTTACAATGGAGTAATGCCCGACATGCCGCATCATTAAAACATATCAAAGTGAAGGACTTACAGTACTGCAGGGGGTCAGGAGGTTGATTATGTTGTGGTCGAACTCTGTCACATGATTGCATATGTACAGCTTGGTGTTTTTGTCTCTGGAGCGAGGATTTTTCTGTCTCACGTGCATTCCCAGGACTGAGCACATAACCCTCACAATAAATCTAAAAGGAAACCAAAAAGGAGTGGATGTAAACAGGATATAATTATTATTAGGCCACAAAAAGCACAACATTGCGAGTATAAATTATTACCGTAATGTGCAATAAATCATTCTCTGTAATAATTTGTAGGTATAAACTCCTTAATGGTTAATTACCACTGCTCTTACAGCACCATCCAGGTCATTTACCTGCATTATATAATTATATGCTAAGATTCTTCAATCATACAGTCATCACCCTGATTTAATATAGAAATTACCCTCATTACAACACATTGTAAAGCCATTTGTCCTAATGATATGTAATGGGGTAGTTTAATTTAATGCAGTTGTTTAAACTGTGACAGGCAGCCAGCTGCTATTACCTTTAATGGGTCTGCATCTTATAGGAGGTGTGGGAAGTAACTGCTACTGGTTTCCTTTTTTTACTAAAACTATCTGTATCTCAGTTATTATTGTTGCACACTGATGGGTATTAATGACACATGCGTGACTATTAATGCAGCAGCTGAAAGACAAAAAATACTTACCTTCTAAGAAAACTCTCAGGAAGTGCACAGCTGACCAGGAACACATGAACGCCAATAAAAATCCGTAATAACATCAAACAAACGCCAACTGGAAAGTAAATGAGCAACAGCAGGAGAACAGCGGCATCTTTGGGAAACCTGTACAAAGACCAGATCAGAGTTGTAAACATTTATAGCACAGGCACACCAATAAACCCCCAAGGCCAACTTGTCATTTCATCAACATGTTATTATCTACTCTCTAATATTACACATGTATCTGCACAGCTAAGGTTACAAATAGAGTCACCACCAAAAAGAGTTTTCATTCTTACAACATGTTTCCTAGTGTGTATCTTGGTCCCTATTTTCGTCAACAACAGATATTAAGATGGCTTCGTTTCCTGTGTTTAAGTTTTTAAAAAAACAACTTCAATCAAGTCAACAATGTAACTATTCTAAAAGTCTGTACTGAAATAAATCCACAACATGATGAACTGCTGTCATGCTTTAGATGTGCAGCCATTTTAACAACACAACAGTACCTATCTTTTATAACACTAATAATGATAAAAACAAGACAGAATCAGCGCTATTGCGAATTTCACACCAACAATTAGCTTTCATTTTCTACAAGTTGTGACACGTGTCAGTACATGATTGAGTTTAGAACTGGACATTTCTGAGGCTCAGAATTAATCATATTCTGTCCTAAATCTTACAGGCCTTATAGGTCCTCCTTGTGTTTATGTGGAATATAGATCCAGAAAGGGTCATTTAGAGACAACTTTGGTTTTTAACTGCTGGCAAATAATGGCAATTGATCCACTTTTACAGGCACAAATGCCATCTCCAGATGAAAGAAGTTATATTTCTTATAAAACTTTATTCTCTTCTGACTAAATTTTAACGGTACAAAGTGTTAATTAACAGCTGATTAAGGTTAACTAGTTAATTTACATGTCGCGTACCATGAAATCAGAACTGCAACGAGGTGCATAAACACTGCTATCGAAATGTTTAACATCGCCATCACACAGCTAGCTAGGAACATGCTTTACACAACATTTTAATTCTCATCGTGTCTGAGTTACACTGGTTAACTAGCAAACCAACAACACTGTAAATATTTACATTTTATCTGCATTATCACACCGTTACACCAACTGTGGCTAATTAGCTTAAGGTTAACTGGTGTACGTTAGCTAGCCGTTAGCTGACTTACCGACGAAAGTCAAACATGTCTTCCGTCCCCCGAGTCTCCATGTCCTCGGCTCTGGTGGAGGCTAACGCTAAGAATACAACCGGACCCCTAAACACGGATTAGTCATAACGTTCAGGGCGGCACTTCGTGGTCATGCGGCGGGTAAACTGCAGCCGACTGGCGCTGCCGTTACCCGGGGAGCGACCTGAATGCGTTAGCTTAGCATTTATCAACAGATGTCTGTGCCCGTGGTGCTAACTATGCTAACGTCTGTGCTAGGCAAACCACCAACAACACTTCCGGTCAGAATCCTCAAGAATAAAAGTACCACATCTAAAAAAACCAA